>FIZR01012799.1:0-13611 GCA_900060175.1 Ferrisia virgata
TTGAATGTCAAAAAAAAAGATCATGTCAAAATTTCAACGATCAAATCTAAATTAATAAATAATTGCGCCGTACAAATGGTTAAAAACAAAAAATAGGGTTGGGGAGGACACATAACCAGATTACAAGATAACTGATGGACATACAAACAGCTTTTTGGTTCAACACACAGAAGAGAAGGCAAGGTAAACAGAGGGCTAGGTGGAGAGACTGCTTTGATAGATTGCTGGGATACAGTGCCTTCCAGCGGATTGCCCAGGACCGGAACGAATGGAGGAGGCCGGGGGAGGTTTTTGCCCATTTCTAGGGCCACGAGTGTATTATATTTAAGTAGATATGTACACTTGTAAAAATAAAGCTTATTGATTGATTGATTGATGCCTGAGAATAGGAATCAATTATAAAATTGTTCTAACATTTAGATCGCACAGTAGCTCATTTTTGGCCATTTGCGACTGTTCTATCAGCTTTAGAGAATACTTTCAAGATGTAAGGTATTCCATTTATCAATATAGATAACTACTTGGATTACGGGAGCCTAGATTAAGCTGCTGCCTACGTAAACGTATCTCACACAACGTACACAGATATTACTATCAAGCGCAATGACCGAATACTCGCTGCGGTGAAATCTATTTGGAATAGATATAAACAAAAAGCTATAAAGCTCGATAATAAATTACAACGGCGAGTACAATATGAGGATAAAATGAAAAAAAAAAAAAAAAAAAAAAAAAAAAAAACTCGCGTGCAAATTATAAAAACACGCATTCGAGTCTCTCGAAGCAACGTCTAGTCAGGCAAAATGGACACCTACAGTCGTACGCGGATCCCATTGAGAAAATTAACGACACGACGATATGGTCGACTCGAGACGACCTCATACTCCACACGCGGGCACGGGTTAATCTCGCACCTCTCAATCGAAATCAAATACTTATGCACAAATGAGTTATTATATTGGTCGTGAGAAAAAGAAAATTAAAATTTTACGCATTAGACCTTGGATAGTGCCGAATACCTAGGTATAGGTAAAGGTATACGTGCACAGGTAGGGAGATAAGTACGTATCAAATACTTCGGCACACCTCGCCCCTTACCACGCCTCATATACCAGACAACGATGACAAGTAACGAGATAACAGGACCAACACATCTTTCGTACGTACTTATCGAGTCGTTACATGTATTACATACAATCGTGGTACCAGAAGCATCCGAATAAAGAAGAAGAAAAACAAGACAGCTTGCCTTCGTCGTATACTTATACGCAGCATACACAGCCACCGAACATGGCCGGTCAAATATCAAAAAAAAAAAAAAAAATCTAGTCCGGCTTTCTAATGATGAATCAATAACGTCTCTTCTAAGTAGTTCGGTAACAAAACCCCAAAAGGTAATACTAGAATGCCGCTCCCAGGGGAGAGTTTAGCCTTAACCTAGGCACTGGATGGTCGACTGCAACCTTTCCCCTTTCCTATCTTCACTTTCTCTGTTTATGCCTTAAGCTAAAAATAAAGAAAAAAAAAAAAAAAAAAACGTACGGCAACGAGATGGCTATTATTTCAATTCAAGTTCACTTTTATCCGATGAAGTCTTTCGTTTGTTTCGTGCACTCTTACTTTCTAATTTCGCTTGTTAGTAAGCTGCATTTGATATTATTTTTATAAGTATGTAGTTGCGTAGCCGGCTTGTTCGGGCTGACGACTCGCTCGTCGCTTACATATGGGCAAAATACCACTGTATCTATATCTAGTTCCGATTTACATGGATATTATTCCTCTGCTGTATCATCATCTTTCCTCTTCTTCCTCTGCAGCAGTGCGATAGGACGCGAGAGAGACGAGTGGCCCGACTTATGTAGCTTCGTGTTAAGGTATTCGAAACACTGCGTGTTTGTTTGGGTGTGTGTGTGTGTGTGTGTTTTTTTCGCTCGCCTTCTTTTTCTCGCACACAGGTACATAGGTACCTCTACACTTTACAATCAACCGGATGAATACCTTATCCGTTAGATAGCTGGAACCTGATGTTGAAAAATTCTACCTAGGGACAAGTTACCATGGTAGGCCACCTTGTTGCGGTACTCGATTACTATAAAAACAACACCGATTGACCAGTCGACATCGACATTACAAAAACAATCCATATCCAGTACCTAGCCCGGCCGGCCACTACGTTGCGCCGTAATAATCGTAATGTTAGATAACCCGGCAAACGCATAACCAATAAAAGAACTTTTCAACTCGGCAAATGTAATGTAGCTGACTATATTAAAATAAAACGCATAATATTGATTTCTTTTTCTTCTTCTTCTGCTTCTCCTCCGCGCAACGACCGACGCCACCACTGACGCCAGTCTGATTCGAAGTCAAGTTCAATTGTGCAACGTTGGGAAAATCAAAATTACGATCGAAGAACCCCTTTTTTTTCAAGCGTCGTATCGTCGACGCGATTTTGCGTGCGTGTAGAATTTGTGGTAAAGAATAACAATTGAAATTACGCATCCGGCATGGTCAACGATATACTGACCTGGTAATTTTAGGCCTTTTTCGAAAGTTAAACCGTAGTAGCAAAAAAAAAAAAAGTTGCGAAATGAAGATAAAATAAACCTGGTAAAAATTAGTGGTATTTAACTCGATCCTCCACTCACCATAAATTATTTTAAAATTTAAAAATTCACATTAGGAACTAGATTCAATTTTTTTGAATTTTTTGAAATCAACATGTCGTTAATTCATAACAGACCATGCAAGACCAAAGAAAAAAGTGTTCGCAATTTTTTATATTTTTTTATGATGTACAAAACCACATTTAAAAATGAGAAAAAGATTTTATTTTGAATTTTTTTTTAAGATGATAAAAATATAATAAACAATTTTTTTCTAAGCTTTTCCAAACAAATCAAAATACCTAGATTTTTTTTTCATTTTTGTACACTCCAAAAAGTGAAAAAATATTGCGAATTTTAGTCTCTCAAGGTTTTTTACTACGATACTTGATACACTAATAATAGAAAATTTCAAAAAAGAAATGATAAGTGTTTACAATTTCGACGGTGAAATTGTAAAGCAGGCTGGGGAGGGTCAAGGGCCGCATCAGCGAACCCAAATTTTTACTACGTTCATTCGAAGGCTGATTGTAACTTTTCTTTAACTGCCACCCTTCAAATTTCGAAAAAAAAAAATACAATTTAATCGCCCTAGTGGGTGGGTAATATCAAGAACTCCTTTTTGCCTAATTTTCTAACAAATTACCCAAGTAACCTCATTTTCTACGTCATATTGTGAATGAAAGCCAGAATATTTCGGTATATCAATGAACGGCAGGTGGTAAGGGGGGAGAGGGTCAACAAAATCCGTTTTGGGGTCCTAAAAGACCATTACGACCATTTTTGACGATGTCGAATTTTTATTTTTTCTTCTCCCCCCCCCCCTAATTTTGAAATCATTTGNNNTACGACCATTTTTGACGATGTCGAATTTTTTTTTTTTCTCCCCCCCCCCCCCCATAATTTTGAAATCATTTGCTCAACTCGATACCGACCAAAATAAATCAAATTTGAGGAATAGGCTTACATTGGCGACGGTTTCAGAATTCTGGAGTTATGATGACCTCAGGTCAAAACTCGGTTCCGCCTAAATTCAGGGACGAGGGTGCGGAGGGGCTCAAATCGCAGACCCATAGCCAGCTCTAATTAGCAGGCGAAGCTAACTGATGACTTGAGGTGCTGGATAAACATCCTATGACAGGCGTACAGCTAAAAAGGGTTGGAATTCTGACTCACCCTCCCCCCCTCCCCCGATGGAAAACTTGACAATTTTTTATACATATGTATGGTAATTTTTAGTTGGATTTGCTATGCCATATTACCAATAGAAACCAGACTGTTACAGTCTACCGATCTACGGTGGATGAGGAGAAAGGGGAGAATCCACAAAATCCATGTTGGAGTCCTAGAAGACCATTAAGACCATTTTTGTCCATGTCAGATATTTATTTTTATTTGATTCCCCCGAAACTGAAAATCATTTACACAGTTCGATACTGACCAATATCGATGAAATTTCGAAAATAGGCTTAGATTGGCGACGGGTCGAAATTCAGTTATGGCCAAATTTGGAGGAAAGTGCGTTGAGGGGCTAAAATCGCAAATAATTTTCCTTCATGAGCTAAACAATAGACAATCTCAAGTTACGCAACAGTTTCAAAAATCAGCTATGTCTATTACGAAGGAAGATATAAGGGTTTTTTTCCCTTCTTGAGCTTGAAAAAAAGATGTCCTTCGCTTATCTCCCCTCTTAAGTGAGCTAGGAAGTTGAAATTTGGTATGTACAGACCATAGATGTGTTTTTTGAGGGTTCCAATTTTTCAGGCCCGTTTTTCCCTTCACAGCTCCGAAAATGTACTTTTTTGATCGGATTTTCTTATTATTTGAGTTTATTCCTCGCATAACTCCCCACCAACTCGATCTACAGGGTTGAAATTTGGTATACAGATTTAGTATGAATCTTCGACATGCCTTTTGGGGGGGTTCAGGTATTCACTGAAATATGTACTTGCAGCACAACCACTGTTCAAAAAAAAAAAAAACATCCCAGAATGCATTTTTTGATCGTTAAAATATTCATTTTATCAAAATTTTGCCCTCATCGCTTTGCTCGGATATTTAAGCACGTACCATAATATGGAAACCCTTCATTAAGCTATTCCTGGCTACGCCACTGTCCTATGGGTAAAAAAAAAAACGTACAAATTTCTTGAAGTTTTTAGTAACAAGGAATAAGCGTTCTTAATTTACAGGTTTAGTTCAATACAATTGAACTAATACCATTAAAAACTGAAGTATCTTACAAAACATAATTTTCTATGTCGATGGAATTTTCCCAGGGGATGCCCAGCTCAGCTCTGAGGGGTTGTTGAGCATCCCCTAGCACAACCCTGCCTTACGGGCTTATGTATAACTTGACCAAAAATCAGCCTTCTGGGTCAATTAGGAGGAGATATATGGGAGGTTTTCCCCTTTTTGACTTTGAAAAAGGGCTGTGTCTCCCCTACTTCCCCTTCAAATTGAGCTGGAAAGTTGAAATTTGGTATGTTCATTCAGTTGTGGTTATAAATATGCCTTTTGGTGGTCTTGACCCTTTCAACCTCATTGCACCACCTCACAGCCCCAAAGACATAGTTTTTCGGCAGATTTTTCTAATTTTTTTAGTTTGTTCCTCGCTAATCCCCCCCCCCTCCCGAATTCGGTCAGGAAGCTGAAATTTAGTATGTTGATTTAGTATTGGTCCTAGATGTGCCCTGCGGTGGTATCGACTGTTCAGTCCCAAAGCACTCCCCCTTCCTTAATCACTGATTAGGAAAAAAACATCGCAATTCACACGCAAATTGAAGCTGTGAACGCTCATTTCACGTTAAAATAATTTAAATTTTACCATACATGTTTCGATGTCGCTTAAATTTTTTATGGGTTCCTCTTGACGGTGTAGTGGAAGAATCTCAGCCATTTTGCCCCAAACCTTTCGGGAGATAAGGGGTAGTTTTTATAATTTTCCAAAAATTACGATTATTGGTTAAACGATGCTTTTTTTTTTTAAATTACCTTAAGTTTTGTTTGACTTTTTATAGCTTTTCAAAGACACGTGCAACGTTTCACCGATCTCTTAAAGCTGGTTTTGCGACATTGTCACAATTTTTACGTAATTTCAAGGGGGTTTTTATCGAAACAATTATTCAATGTTATTTAACTATTTCAATTGAATATGAAAACTTTGCTTATCCAATCAAGAAAATCATCTAATTCAATTTTTTTTCTGAATCGCCTTCACAGTTAAGGCTCGTCGCTGGTAAAAACAAAACAAAATAATCGTTTAAAATTTTAGATACGACTATAAAAAAAAAAAAATCACAAAAATTTTCAGAAAAAATGCAATAAATAAATCAACGTTACTAATTTTTTACCAACATAAAATCACCCAAATCTCTCAACTCATCTTTCAGAATTACACCATAAACCTTTCAAATTTTCAAACTGACATCAATCGAAGCCAACCAGATCCTCTCTACATTCACAACAATTTAACGTACCTAATTGAAATTTGTTTTCGAACGAATAAAAACATAATAATCACATCTTCGCTGTAAGATCTCGTAAATCTATTCGAGTATAAATTCATCCTTCTCATATAAAAAGTATATTTCATCCGCGAACTTTAATATAATAATTGTTCAATCTTCATCTTTTCTAATGATTGTACACGTAGGTAAGGTACGTACGTGGACGTGCCAAAAGAAAGAAAGAAAGAAGAGAAAAAAAAAATTAATCCAACTATCGAAGAAATATTGATGTAAAATTCAATCCGTGCGCGCACGTTTCTTTCATATTACTCGTAATTTTCACCGTTGAAAAAATAAAGCAATAACAGTGGAAAATTATAGCGCTCATTGACCTATTAAGTCAATAAGTGTACATAAATTAGCCCATTACTCCCGCACATTTACATCGTCATAGCCCCTAATTCATTGACCTAAATGAGTTTAGCTACGAATTAATAACCGACACATATACTACATATATGCATATATGCTATGCTGTACATGTATTATACATGCATGTGAATTGTCTAAAAAATAAAAAAAAAAAATGCAATGAAATTAACGAACTCGTTGTAAATAACTAAATCGAGTAAATGAATTCGTAAACTGAATAGGTGGTACCACATTAAAATATAAATTTCACACGATAAATGGAAATCATCGAACACGTTACACAGCTCGATAATTAAAACCTATTTTGTTATAATATAATAAAAATTTCGATTTAAAATAAATAAGTACAACTACGCTTGTTTCAAGGTCCTTCGACTCTATAACCCTGAACTTGTACGACTAATTTCGTTTCATTTGAAAAATCTCACCATGCCTATTACACGGTGTTTTTCTCATGCAGTGATACCTTTTCCCAACAAACACTTTCGTATTTGAATCAACATCAACGCCGCAGTACCGCATTGCACGCGTTTAATTTTAATTTTTGAATATTACTCGCCGGCTAATCAACGACAAGTGCTAACTCACGAAATGTTAATCACTCGCCGATTAACTCGAATGGGAAATAATTAACGCGCAGACGGTTCTTACTAACAAAATATTAATTTTTACATCGTCTTAAGAGAATATCGGTGTTTGCTCGTTTACACCTGAACTTCGAAAAACCAGTTATCTCATTAGAAGGTATATTACCCTTATATGCGTCGACTGCAGTGTAGACATAACCAATCGAGTTAGTGTAATAAGAAACGGGTTCCAGTCTCGAGTTTCTGGCATTTTAATACTTTCACTTCGTCCTTGGCAACAGGTTCAAATACCTTCAATGAAAATGTCCGTTTATAAATTAGCATCATCTTGTAAATAATTTTCAAAAAGAAATTCACGTCGCGTAGGTTTTTTTCCCTTCTTTTTTTTTTTTTTTTTTCGCTCTTCCTTTCCTTATTTACCTAATACCAGGTACCAGTGCTATAATACGCGATGAGTGGTCGAAATGTAAATATCCGATTCCGATTTGTAAACACGAACCAGCCGGCAGGTGAATGACTCGTGTCATTTGGAAGCTCAGAAATAGCGACGTTAATTTCGGCGAATTTCATTGTGAATAGCTAAATGAGATTTATGCGTGAGAACTACGAAGTTATTTCCCCTCCCTTTACACCAAAATCATGACCGTACGTGGATTTTTTTTTTTTTTTTTTTTTTTTTTTTTTTTTTGATGAAAGATACTTGTATAAATATAATAACCAGAGGGCTTTTATCAGAGAATTTTTTCCACGATAAAATAACAGTACCTTTAAAGTATACGAATATGTGGTAGGTATAATTTTAACAATTCCAGACCGAAATAGAAAACCGCATGGAAAGATTGCCAAAATTTTCTCATCATAAGTATGGTGTTGAGGTAACACGTCTAATTTGACCCAAAAGATAATCCATTTGGAAGCACGTTTTTAAAAAAATTTTCAAGTATTACTTGTAATTCTGCATCAAATTTGCCACAGCTTTAGTCAAACAACAACAAAAAAAACCATTTGGAAGCACGTCTTTAAAAAAATTTTCAAGTATTACTTGTAATTCTGCATCAAATTTGCCACAGCTTTAGTCAAACAACAACAAAAAAAACCATTTGGAAGCACGTCTTTAAAAAAATTTTCAAGTATTACTTGTAATTCTGCATCAAATTTGCCACAGCTTCAGTCAAACAACAACAAAAAAAACCATTTGGAAGCACGTCTTTAAAAAAATTTTCAAGTATTACTTGTAATTCTGCATCAAATTGGCCACAGATTTAGTCAAACAACAACAAACAAAAAAACCATCCAATTCATTGCGTTCGAGCCTCTCAATGACATATCTAAGACCCCTACACCAAATTTAAACTTTTTAGCTGAGTTTGGAGGGGGGGAGGGTATATGCGAGAAGCACTTTCAAAACATGGCACACCACATTTTCGACGGGTCAAAGAGGGTGCAACGTGGCTGAAAAGTCGAAATACATACCAAATTTCCACTTACTGGCTCAATTTGAAGGGGACTAATGCGAGGAGCAATTAATACCTGGTATCGACAAAAATAGTCTTAATGGCTTTCTGCAATATTAAAACGAGCTTTATTGAACCCCCCCCCCTTTCCTCCTCTCACCCACTACACATCAATGGACCGTATGGTCCAGTTTTCATTGGCAATACGACATCGAAAATCGGGCCAGAAATGAAAACCACAATCATTGCATCAATCATAAATTGAAATATTTGCCATAACTTCTACCACACAGTTTATTGTCTTTGTCTGGGAATGAAATACTTGCCAAGGCTTCTGCCAAATATCCGAAATATGTTACCAAAACGTGACCAATTTCCTCCACTTCAAATCGATACATTTGCCATGACTCCTGAAAAAAATTTTAAACACCATGGTCATCATTTTGAGCTCAAATCGAAACATTTGCCATGGCTTTTGGCAGATATCTGCAAGATTTTTAATACGTGGCGATTGATTATGCTTTGAAATTGAATCGAAACATTTGTTACGACTTCTACCACATATCGAAGATAATTAATGCCAATGTCATTGCCTTATTGCCTTTGTCATGGAATGAAATATTTGCCAAGGCTTCTACCGATTATTCAAAAAATATTTCCAAGCTGTGATCATCCACTTCCATCTTAAATCGATACATTTTCCATGACTCCTACCAGACTAAGGAAAAATTTTAAAATCATCTACACCCCCTTGAATTGAAATATTTGTCACAGCTGCTGCCAGAAATTAAAAAAATTAAAGGAAACCCTAAGTTATTTTTAGCCCATCAACAAATTAGCTAATGATCTATTTTTTTAAGAAAACTCAATATACTTTTGGATGAATTCTTTGAAAACTGTTTTCAACTTGAAACTGGTTCATTTTTGTTGATTTTAGTGGTCAGATTTCATTTCAGCCGCACGCCAATTTTCAAGAAAAGCAAACTGCATAAAATGAAATTAGTTTTTCTTGAAACTGGTTCACCTCTGCAAACTTTCGTAGTCAGATCGATCCTAGTATCTGAAAAACTATTCATAATATCAATACTCAAAAAAATCAAACTGCATAAAATGAAACCGGTTTTGTTTTTCTCAAAACCGGTTCGTTGCCGCCAGGTTTCAAAATCAGATTAATATCAATACTACAAAAAATAGCCATGTACCAAATTTCCAATTTTCAAGAACATCAAAATGCACAAAATGTAACTGGCTTTTTTCAATACTGGTTCATCTCCATCAACTTTCGCTGTCAGACTACGTCAATTTCAGTACTTCAAAAAATAACTATAACACCAATTTTCAACAAAATTAAACTGCATAAATTGAAACCGGCTTGGTTTTTCTCTAAACTGGTTTATCATCGTCAACTTTCACAGTCAGATTGATGCCAGTGTCCCAAACACCAACTAGATGCATCAATTTTCAAGAAAATCCAGTCACTCGAAATGAAACCCGTTTTCCTCAAAACTGATTCATTTCCACAAACTTTTGCAGTCAGATTGATATCTGTCAGTATCCCAAAAAATGACTATATACCAATTTACAATGAAATCAAAGTGCTTAAAATCTAACTAGTTTTTCTTGAAACCGGATTATCTCCGAAAATGTTTGCTATCAGATCGATATTACACAAAATATAATTGGTTTTTTCTTGAAACCGGTTCATCTTCGTCAACTTTTACAGTCGTACTATGTCAACCTGATCATTTTAAAAAATAACCGTGACACCAATTTTTAACAAAATCGAACTGCATGAAATGAGACCGGTTTGGTTTTTCTCAAAAACCGGCTCATCATCGTCAATTTTTGTAATCAAATTGATTTCAGTATTCCCTATACCAATTTAGTACAAAATGCTGCTAATGAAACCGGTTTTCCTCAAAACTGGTTTATTTTCAACAACTCTAAAAATCATATTGATGTCAGTATCTTAAAAAAATGACGGTTTGCCAATTTTCAAGAGAATGAAATTGCATAAAATGAAACCAGTTTTTCTTGAAACCGGCTTACCTATGCAAACTTTTGCAGTCAAATCGATTTTAGTATCCCAAAAAATAACCATGTACATACCAATTTTCAAGAAAATCCAACTTCATTAAATGAAACCAGTTTATCGTCATCAACTTTCACTGCTAGATTAATATCAGTATGCCAAAAAAAAAACACACCAATTTTCAAGAAAATCTAGCAACATGAAATGAAATTAGTTTTCTTCAAAACTAGTTCATTTTCACTTACTTTTACAATCAGATTGATTTTAGTATTCCAACAAACGCCTGTATACCAATTTTCATGAAAATCGAAGCGCATAAAATGAAACTGATTTTCTTTGAAACCGGTTCACCTCTGTAAACTTTTGCAGTCAGATTAATCTCGATGTCTCAAAAATAACTATAATATGTATCAATTAAAAAAAAAAAAATACTTCGTAAAATGAAACCAGTTTTTCTCAAAACTGTTCACTCTTTGTAGACTTTCATTGTCAGATCGATTTCAGTATCTCAAAAAATAGCTATATACTAATTTTGAAGAAAATCGAACTGCATAAAATGAACCTGGTTTTTCTTGAAACCGGTTCATCTGCGTCAACTGCACCTATACTAATTTTTAAAAAAATCGACAATTCAAGTTTCTAAATGAAAACCAACTTATTTCCACGAAATTTAATGCCAAATTACTTTCTAGTTTTCAGCCTTTCAAAAAACCGTCGTGTGTAAATTTGCACGATAATCTGCGAAACTCCTGAAAGTATTTTCAATAACCGTAATTTTGGATTTATCTTCGTGACAAATTAAATTCGATCATTGGAAAGAAGTAGAATTGAAAAAAAAAACTGGATAATTTTAAATTATTGGAATATTTTGCGCGCACTTCTTTTGCTGATCACCTTCTTTTATGGTAAATTTATTTTCAACCAAATAAACACATAAAATTTAGGTGAATACTTATTAGAAAACCCATGTTATACAATGCAAAACAATAAATATTAAAAATTTGGAAGCGTTAAAAAATTTCTGAAATGTTGTAAAATTATTAATACACATTATTCGAATTGTATCAAATACAGCATCAGCAATTCGGCATTAACTTATTGGCCATTAATTATCGTCATAGCTCCAGCATTGACATTTTTCCTCATATCTCGTACGAGTAATCTACAATTTTGTTTAATTGAAGAGTTTTTTTTTTTTTTGTTTTAATTAGGAAATGTTTCTATAATTTATTTCCTTTTATTGGCCTGATCAAAATTATAGGTACCATTGCTTACGTCATGCCATGAGCACAGTTTCTGTACGAGGAAAAAAGTAATTCACTCCTATTTTATTTAGTGCAATTCTTTGAGCATTACGAATTATAACAACATTGTCAATACCACCTACTTCTTAGGTGTTAAACAGTATATGATAATCATCTAATACAGAATATTAAATAATGATACCATTATACAGAATATTATTTATACCTTTACCTATACGTAGAATTAATCAGTTCTTCCCTTCCTCATTCCTATAGCGTCGATTCTTTCAGTACATACTCATCATTCATTGAATTAAAGCCCTTTCAACCCAAACACACGTATAACTTTTCATTCAACTCGTCCTAAACCTTGAAAATCCTTTTGACCTTGACTGACGGACTTCCTCTCGCTTTTAAACCGCACTCAAACGATCCAATTATTCTAAATATCCACTCGACGAATACGAACCGCCATCATTCATAGCATCAAATATGCTTATGCTTATGCTTATATGTGTACTTAGAGGTACTTATTACGTACGCGTTTTGTAAAATGATATCATCGTAGCAATTTGAAGAATGCGCCGAGCCGGTCGATAAATTGAGTACATAGACATAGGTACGTACGTATAATGCGGCATGTACGTGTATTTTCATATTGCATCACAAGCATACATACGTTTATACGAAGATACATACTTGTACTACGCACTCTTAATGTATCTTAGATGACGAACGTAATTAAATACGAAAAGTCATTTCTAAATGCATTTTAAAACTTTCACCGGGCTTGCCTTAAATTATAATAACATATCCTACCGTAGGTATAAGGTAGAGAGGTACGCACCTAAGATACAGTATAATATGTACTTGTACTTACATCTGTGCTCTTGGCTGCTGTGCTGCCATCGTGTTTATATTGTGTACTAAAATTACGTTCGCTTTTATCATTAATCTCCTAATTATTATCTTAAATATGATTATCGCAAATACCTACCGATGACGATACAGAGAGGAAAAAATGTATTGAGAAACCAGTTTCTCTTTCTTGTTATAGGCGTCGTGTCGCGTCGGATATGCGATGCGGTCATAAGTTTTAACTGTAAGCGTCCATATTCGATGACTGTTTAGTGTTTACCATACACATTGTAAATACTGTGTACACCCTATTGGCAAAATCAATGGAAAAGTCGTCATCCATATTTTCTTTCAACAAACCATTTTTAGCTTGAAAGGAACCAATTTTCTTCACAAAATCTCCAGTTGATTGGACAACTGGAGGTTTTCATGGTTGCTTGTCTTCTGTCGTCCAAGCAACTAAACATTTTTGTAGTCGACTGTTTCCCAAGCAACATTTGACTGCAAAAAAAAAATCGTTTATACACAGTCAAAATCCTAGCAACTATCAACAGGACTTGAAGAACTAACGATTTAAAGTATTCGATACCTTATTCAATTACTACTACAAACAGATGCATACCTAGCTATCAACCTATGCACTCGCATACAAATATGGAATAAGCGACTGACAACTCACCACTCAGTTTGCTTGTTGAAGAATATGTCTTTTAGTAGCTGGCTAGCTACTATCTAGCAACTGTTCATATTAGAGTGGGTCAAAAAAAACGATTGTTTTTTTTTCACTTGGTGCCCTGAAAAACTGGTTGGTAGACACCTCAAAAAAATTATCTCCACGTATGAGCACTAAATTTTAATAGGAATGTCCTCCGCCTTTCAGATTTCTATTTTTTTTATTGTTATAAAGAAAATTTCATATCTTGGTGTCTACTATATGAAAAAAAAAATT
>FIZR01012800.1:0-24691 GCA_900060175.1 Ferrisia virgata
AATGTTGGAATAAAAATTTCAAAACTTTTCACCCCTAAAAATCGGTCATTGTGGACACAAATCCAGAAAGGTTCCGCAGTAAAACCGTCACTGATTCCAACATTTTATGAATTTTTTTTCCAACATCCAAACGCTCGGAGGGGCGAGACGCCCCACAACGCCCCCCCCCCCATTGAGTAGAACAAAATACTCATACAAAGAAAGATAAACTAGATCGTAATTCGCGTTGGGTAAAAACGTGACAAAAACGCATAAAAAATGTAGAAAATTGAACAAAAATCACGAAAAAATGTTGAAAAGTACGTAAAAATTGACCAAAAAATGTAAAAAGTCAATGAGAATGGTAAAAACTAGAAAAAAAATGGGTAAAAAGTGCAGAAAATAGATCAAAAATCACGAAAAAATGTTGAAAATTGGGTGCAAGTTGACCAAAAATTGTGAATAATTGTTGAGAATTTGCTGAAAATTTTACAAAAATGGCTAAAAAGTGGAGGAAATTGATCAAAGTTATGAAAAAAATGTTAGAAATTCGATGAGAATTTGACAAAAATGGGTAGAAAGTGTCGAACATAGAAGAAAAAACAAGAAAGAATGTTGAAAATTACGAAAAAATTTACGTAAAATGTGTAAAAAAATTATTACACGAAAAAATTAAAGAAAATTGATCAAAAATCATAAAAAATTTAGAAAAGTGGTTGAAATTTGGTCTAAAATAGGAAATAGAGCGGTTTAAAATTAATATTAAAAATCACGAAAAAAATGTTGAAAATTGGGTGGAAAATTGACAAAAATACGTCTAAAAATGCAGAAAAACAAAAAGTTGAAAATTATGCGCAAATTCACCAAAAACCGACAAAAATTATTGAAAATTTGGTAAAAATAAGACTAAATTGGGTAAAAAAGTACAGAAAAGTGATCAAGAAACACAAAAAAATGATGAAAATGACGTGAAATTTGGTAAAAAATTGACCAAAATTCGCGAAAAATTGGGTAAAAATTTTACAAAAATACGAAAAACATGAAGAAAATTGATCAAATATTGCGAAAAAATTTTGAAAATTTGATAACAAGTAAAAAATCATTGAGAATTAGATAAAAACTTAATCAAAATGAATAAAAAGTATACAGAAAATTGATAAAAAAACACGAAAAATGTTTTAAAGTAAAGTGAAAATTGGGTAAAAAAAATTGTCAAAAAAAGGCACTAAAAATGGAGAAAATCGTTCAAAAATCACGAAAAAGCGTTGAAAATTTGTTAAAAACGGACGGAAATGGATAAAGAACCGAAAACAGATCAAACAACACGAAAAAATGTTAAAAATGAGTTGGAAATTCACCTAAAACGTGTAAAAAATCCTTAAAAATCATAAAAAATTGGGTAAAAAATCGACAGAAATGCAAAACAAATAAAGTAAAATTAAAAATATTGAAAAGTAGGCGAAATTCGGTCTAAAATTGGAAATAAAACGGTTAAAAAACAGTACAAATTACGTAAAAAATTAATTAAAAATCACGAAAAAAAATGTTGAAAATTAGCTGAAAATTAGATAAAAAAATTGACAAAAATGCTTAAAAAATGCTGAAAATATATTAAACGACATGAAAAAATGTTGAAAATTGGACGCAACTTAACAAAAAGTCATGAAAATCATTAAGAATTAGGTCAAAATTTGACAAAAATGGATGAAATGTGCACAAAATTGATTCAAAAAAAATACGAAAAAAATATTTGAAAATAGGTGAAAATTAGCTAAAAAATTGAAAAAAATGAGTAAAAAAATGCAGAAAATAGATCACACAACACAAAAAAATATTGAAAATTAGGTAAAAATTGACTAAAAATCTTGAAAAATCATTAAAAATTTGATAAAAATTTGTCAAAAAAATGAAGAAAAATGCACAAAATTGATCAAAAAATACGAAAAAAATGCAGAAAATTATGCGAAAATTTGCCTAAAATGTGTAAAAAAATCATTAAAAATCATAAAAAATTGACAAACATACGAAAAATAAAAAAAAAATAATAAAAATTACGAAAATACGTTGAAAATTAATTTGAAAACGAACAAAAATATGAAAACAATCGTGTAAATTCATCGGAAAGTGGTTTTAAAAAAAACGACAAAAATGGATAAAAAAGTCGAGAAATTTATCAAAAAACCCGAAATAACGTTGAAAAATAGGTATAAATTGACAAAAAATGGTAAAAAATTTAGGAAAATCGACGTAAAACTTCGACAATCACGAAATAAAGTTGAAAATGAAGTGAAAATCGACGTAAAATATTAAAGAAAATCGTTAAAAATCATAAAAAATTGTGTAAAAAACAGACAAAAATACCACCAAAAAAAAAAAAATTACAAAAAACTTATCAAAAATTACGATATAATGTTGAAAATTAACCTAAAATATAAAAAAAAAAGTTAAAAGTCTAATCATAAATATATTTTTTTCGAAAATCATTAACTTTACAGAAAAGTTGCCTAAGACCAAAATTACAGAGCATAAAATTCTGAGCCATCAGTTTACCATCTATTTTCACCTACGATACACCATAATCGAAGTAATTAATTATGCATATTTGTGAAAAACATCAAAAACCATGGATATTCAAAAGCTCAATTTTTAAACCTGGCATCAAAACTAAAATTTAATCAAATCTAATCCGATACGTAATTTACTCGCATTTTCACAATTTTCTATATGTATCAATCGCGACTATGAGAAAAAAATCATTATATCATGAAGATTTCGCACGCGCAAAAATTTATTATTCAACAATCAGTTGTACTGCTATAATACGAACCGAAGATAATATCAATTCTCCAATCGCTGTGCAGTCTGCAGCATGTTTCAATTTGCCCCTAGGTAAGTGTGAGTTGTGCTGCAATTTAGCAAAAAATATCGCAGTGGTCAAATTGAATACGATGTCGTATGGCGTTAATCCCTCCCCCTCCCCCCATTCATTATCATACTCATCTGCAAATAATCACACACGCCGAGGAAACTGCATTTCGATTTCCTTCCACGTAGAAAGATTACTTAACATATACGGCTACATTACATCACAGGGAATAGGTTCGTAATACAGCGTACAGTTTAGTTATAATAATTTCAGCGGTTTCGGTTTAATGACAAACACCTAAGCGACCAAAGCGACACGACTACGACGACAACCCGGCAGCACGCAACGTTGCCACAATTCGTGTTGCGGGGCTGGGGCGACGAAGAATTGGTACACTGGGCGATGCGGTGGTGGCGATGGCGGCGAGATGCGAGAAAGAAGTGCAATACATTGCGTTCGTAAATGCAGCAGTATTCACTATTCAGCTGTCGGTTATGTACCAGGACTAGGAGAGTATTAGGTGTTACGAACCCGAAACCCGCGTACATGTACCTAGCATAGCATAGATATAAAGCGCATATAATACGGGGAGTTTCTAGGTGGATGGATGGTGCAGAGCAGGTCTCTCTCTCAATGTATTGCACCGTCAGTCATGCCACCCGCCCTTCGTACTTCGCCCATGTTCATCTCACTCTCGTACTCCACACTCGCAGCAACCATACCATTTATCCTGTGGCAGACCCTTTTTCTATATAATATAATACGTGTATTTCTTTAGACGCTGACGCGAGAAAGAAAGAGACAGATAGACAGACAGACGGAGAGACGGAGAGAGCAAAGCAAAAGCGTACGAGGTACCATGGAGTAGAGTGTGTTTGCCTGCGTATTATGTCGTAGGTTCACCGTACACGTATATCGCTAAGATCCCCTTTAATTCTCTCAACGTTAACGTTACGTTTCCTCTCCGGTCTTCCGTCTTTTTTTTTTCTTCTTTTTTTTTTCTCTCCAAAACTTTATTGTGTATCCTGCCGAGCAGACACTTTTGTCAGTTATGATTCATTACTCCCTCGACTAACGTGTGTGTGTGTGTGTGTGTGTGTGTATAGGATATAAGGCGCAAGTAAACAGCACATCGTATCAGTTGATTTTCCTCTCTACACTTATTTGCCGATTATACAATGTACTTGTATGTAGTATGCACGGTATACGGTACCGGTATACGTACGTAGGTACGTACGTCTCTACGTACGTAATGTACGTATACCTCTATGTACCTAGACCTAGCTACGTATACGACGTATTCTTCATACGCATACCCCTCTCTCTCTATCATATCCACCCATCTACATAACTAATCGCATCAGCGTCGCAAATGAAACCGTGTTTCACTAACCATTCGATTTCGACGAAACGAAAAAAAAAAAAAAAAAAAAAAAAAAAAAAAATTACACCACACGATATACGTGAAAAATTTGTGAAAAAAAAAAAAAAACTCAGAATTTCGTCGATAATTTCTCTCTCGCTCTTCTTCGTAATTATGTTGTAAATTATTCGAGTTCAACTTGGAAACAAAAGCTTTTGTTATTACTGCACACTTGTCAATTACTATAACCGAGGCATACTACGGTCCTCGTTACACTGGGCATACGCGTGAATGTAGGTACCAACATATACCTAGTACCCTACCTATCTACCTAGCTACCTACCTACCTACCTATCTATATAACTCATTTATGCACGCCACAAAATCACTATTTCGCCATATTTCTTTCTTCTTTTTTTTTTCCCATTTCATTTCGTTTCGACGTCGAAACAACGTCGTCGTTATCACTGGTTTTAAAAAATTTTCGTCGCATAGCGTTGAAATTATTTGGTTGGTTAGTTCGAATGCTGCTGTACACATTCGAGGTACCAGCGGTGGTATCTATTTGTATAGATTTATGAGCTCGTATTTCCGCAACGCATCGATCACATCAGCACAAGATTAGGAACGTGTGACGTTGACGAAATCACGTCGAAGAAAAACATACGCACGTAGGAATGCACCAGACGACACGACAGATTATCACATTCTTGCGAAATTTCTCCATCTACATCCATTTAGCGCGTACCAAAAAAGAATTCGCCGACTCGATGGTCTCTTCCACCCCGGTGCACTTCGACTACTAGGTCAATGGTCGAAACAAAAAGGTTAATTATTTAATCTACGCTGCTATACCGAACATCATAATATTGCAATCAATTGACGTTATATTTCGCATCTTATTCCAATTCGATGGTTGAAAAACACGCGAGCGATTGAAAAAAATAATAATAATAATTTATAGGCGCCCGATCTGGAGGCTTGTGTTTTACAATGTGCCTACGTCACATCACAACGCAGTATACGCCACTGATGAATCAGTGTGACAATTGACAGAACTTTTCGCCGAATAGCAACGTAATACAGGAATGAAAAAAAAAAAAACAAAACAACATGGCGAACGCTGAAGTGAAGATGGCGTCCCATCAGAGGGACAGTACACAATATGTCCATGTGGCAGGCAAAATATCCTTAAATATTCAATATCGCATCAAATCAACGTTTTCTGAACTGCACCATTGTAGCAAAGTGAATGAATAATGAGAAAAATTTCGACACCCCTCCCCCCCCCTAAACAAGGGACCTTGAATACCTTTCTGAGTCACAGAGTCAAAAGAAAAAGTTTCGCTGATTTGTATGAAATTTTCAAATAGAACAAAGTGAAAAGGAAAATTTTTGATGCCCAATAGTTGAAAATTTAAGGAAGTTATTTCAACGACAAAAAACAGTTTGCATAATGGGGAAATTTTTGACAGCCAAACGAGTATTTTGGAAGGCTTTTTGAACGACAGAACGTTTTTTGGCACCCAGCTAACAGCTAAGGATTTTGGGAGCTTTTTTGAATGACAAAAAAATCACTTCGGTAACATGACACATGACCATTTTTGGCACCAAACTGTGATTTTGGAAGTTTTTAAGCAATGAAAAGTCATTTTGATAAAATTACAATTTTTTTGGCACCCCGTTGAGGATTTCGGGGGCTTGTTTGAATTATAAAATTGTCACTTCGACGATATGGGAATTCTTTGGTGCCCGATTGAGAATTTTAGGACGACAAAATGGTCACGTCGATAAGATGACAATTTTTTGGCACCCAACAGCGGATTTTTAGGAGCCTTTTCGAATAACAAAAGGTCACTTCGATAAGATAACAATTTTTTGGCGCTCAACTGAGGATTTTGGAAGCTCTTTGCAGTGACAAAAAAAGTTCCGTTGGGTTACATAAAAATTTTTTGGCGCCTAATTTAGGATTTCGAGAGGGTTTCAGGACGACAAAGAATCAGTGAAATAAACTGACAATTTTTTGGCACTCAATAGCGTAATTTTAGAAGCCTTTTCGAATGACAAAGGTTACTTTGCTAAGATGACAATTTTTTGGCGCCTAATTTAGGATTTCGCGAGGGTTTCAGGACGACAAAGAATCAGTACAATAAATTGACCATTTTTTGGCACTCAACAGTGATTTTTTAGGAGCCTTTTTGGATGACAAAAGGTCAATTTGATAAGGTGACCATTTTTTGGCGCTCAACTGAGGATTTTACAAGCTTTTTAGAATGACAAAAAAGTCCTTTCGGGGAACATGCAAAATTTTTTGGCGCCTAATTTAGGATTTCATGGAGGTTTTGGGGATAACAAAAAAGTCGCTTCAATAAAATTCCAATTTTTTGGCACCCGACAGTGGGTTTCAGAAGCCTTTTCGAATGACAAAAAAGTCACTTCGATAAGATGCCAATTTTTGGCACCCAGTGAAGATTTCGAGACTGATTTTGAATGACAAAAAAGTTTCTTTGGTAACATAAAAATTGTTTGGCGCTTAATTTAGGATTCTGAGAGTGTTGTAAGATGACAAAAAGTCACTTTGATAAAATCACAATTTTTTGGCACCCAACAACAGATTTTGAGATGCAACGAACAACAAAAAAAAAAATAACTTTGATAAAATTACTATTTTTGGAACCTAACTGAGAATTTAGGTGCTTTTTGAATATTAAAAGGTCACTTTGATAATACGATAATTTTTTGGCACTCAATTAAGGGTTTTGAGAATTTTTTTGAACGATAAAAAAAATGACTTTGGTAACATGACAGTTTTTAGCGCCCGATTGAAGATTTTCGGAGCCTTTTAGGAAGACAAAAGGTTACTTTCGTTGGAAATTTTTTGTGACCCTACTGATGATTTGGGTGGCTTTTTAAACGACAAAAGGTTACTTTGATAAGATGACAGATTTTTGGCATCCTACTGCAGATTTCATTAATTTTGAACGAAAGAAAAGCAAAAGAAACGTTTTTAGGCTTCCAATCAGAAAAAGATGATAAATCATAAAAGATCGCCTAAATAGGAAAATTTTTGGCACTGGACGGGAGATTTTTGGAAGTTTCCTGAATAACAAAGTGTTTGTATGGGAAAAATCGTCAAACTACAGAACCCACTTCAATGACAAAAACAGTTAAAGCACAAAAAATAACCCGACTGAAAAAAAATTTCTAGCAACTAACTAATGATTTTGGAAGGTTTCTAAAACAACAAAGTTACCAAGTAAACAGAAAAATTTTTAGCACTCGACCGGAGTTTTGGAAAAGTTTTTTTGAATTGAAAAAGGATTATAAGAACATATTGATGCTTGACTGGAGATTTTGGGAAGCTTTCTATACCAAAGAAGAAAATTTTTTCGCGTTCAAATGAGGACGGGAGAGGGGATTATATTACAAATTTTATGGGAATTTTTTAGAATCAATTCAAATAACATGGAACCTGAGTGAGAAAAAAATGATACTTGGAATATGTTTTGAAATATTTGGAAGGCTTCTAAATATTAGGAATATATTTTTGACACTTTATCATACACTTTAGAAGATGATTTGAGCATAAACAAAAATGCATCATCATTTAAAATGGAGCTGGTTTTTTGTATGAACTATAAAAATGTACAAAAATTATGGAAAATTCATTTAAGATATCTGAATGGGAGAAACGTTTTTCTGGTGTTCAACTACAGTTTTTGGAAGGTTTGTTGAACTATGAAAATAGAAATTTATTAAACATTAAATTCTTAGACGGAAGGGTAGGTAGAGAAAATCCCTATACTCGGTTTGAAAATTCTTTTTTCATTCGTAAAACACACAAGATCAGCACCTGCAGCTCAGGAACGTGCAAAATTGTTCATTATTTAATCCATTGTTCCTTATATTTTTCCACAGTTACACTATCCATGAAAGAAATCCACTGAATAATCTATTTTCTCGAGAAAGATGCAGTTATAATATTTCAAAGAAACCCAGCACAGTCATCATAGTCTTTGTTTCATATTTCCAATCTATATGTTCTAAAAAACTAAAAATAAATTGCAAATAAGATTATCTACTTGTTAACAACTAATCTCAAAACTATAACTGTTTCCTTTCTTTTGTAATGTTTTCATTTCAATCACTCACAAGTCAAAAGCCACAAATCTTTCCATAAAAATAAAACGCAAAATTTCTTTTCTACATTTCACACAATGTAGCCAACAATGACGCAAAAAATGTTCCATTTTTACTTCTTCGAAGCAACTCTCGAACACATAAAATCAGTCAACTTACAACATCGTATAGCATAAAATCCCCCATGCTGACATCTCAGCCCCTAGGGAGTAAACGTGCTGAAAAAAATTTCAATTCCTGAAACCAGCCCCCCTGTAACTTCTTCCTCCATGTCCATACACCTCGTTATCACAGTCTATTCTTCGTACACATCGTCGTCTATTTCTTGTCAACTGTGCAACCACCTCTTATAAAAATTCGATTGTTAGCCATTTAATTCACGTTGACCGCAAACAATACGTTTAAACACATTACATAACACTTTCTTATAGTAAGTATTTATTTTTTTGTCCCACCCATGCTTGAAACTATACGAACGCCTTACTCGCGTATACTACAAAAACCTCGAAATATCCAAGGTCAATATGATTGTACTATCGAGCACACGACGGGACATCTACTCGAAATTCTTTGACCAAATGTTGCAGCGAAAAACGAAACTCATAAATGCATTAATGTTGCAATCGCAAATAAATACAACAAGGTACAAATTAATACATTCTATATTCATCACAGATCTTGGTAAATGACAAAACATCGTCTGAATAAAATTAAGATCAATAACTTACAAATAAATAATACATTTAAAACGCGAATATAATTTTATACACAGTAATTAAAACGTACAAAAAATATTTAAAAATTAAAAATTAAAAAAAAAAATAAAACACATAAAACCACGACACAATGGAAACTATTATTCAATGATTGTTTACAAATCGTGTAATTTTTTTAATTTTTTTTTAAAGACTATTTTCATTTCGAGTTATCTTTTTTTTTGAAATTTTTCAAACCAACCATATAACAGTCTTTGGTTTGAACCTTCGAAGCTTCGTTATACGTATGATTGCATCTTATATAATATAATAACGACATCGAATAGACTAAATTGTTTCCACCATATAAACAATAATGATTATAACAGCGAAAATTAACCTGGTTAAAAATATTCGTAAAGATACTATTGTCTTTCTTCGTATTTATATTTCTATTATTTACGCAGTCTTGTAAAGAAGAAAAATATATTTTCTAGTATATGCTAGCATAGGTTTTTTTTTTTCTTTTTTTTCATATCTAATTATAACATCGGCGGACGTCTTTCGAAGGAAGCCGATCGACTAGCAAACAGTTTTTTTTTTTTTTTTAATTTAATTAACCATTAGATGACATATATATTCTATCGTATATACACGTAGGAATTTAATCAGACTGCTTGATATGCTAATTCGTTGGCTATTTAAGACGACGGTAGGTATGTTGAAAAACAAAAATCTAACATATAAATTGTCTAATATAGTTTAAAAAATTTCACTCGACGAGTATCCAGATAAATATAATGTATACCGTCTACTCACGTATCGGTTTACTCGACTTTTTAATTTATAAGAATTAACTAAATTAATATATAATAATCTTCGAGCAAATTATCAACGATAAAATTCCACACTTATATCGACACTGGATTAGGTCGCGGTGATGATCAAAGTACATATGAGAATCACAAGTCTTCGCTCTATAAGAGTATTCTTGAAATATATATATATATATAAGTTCACGGGCGAGAATTTATACGCAAATATATACGAAGAAAAAAAAAATCGGGTCTGGATTAAAACCGGATGAAGTATCGTTTAGTGATAATTTCCTACACTTAAATGAGAAAGCTCCCAGTCACAGGTAAAGCCATTCGTCATAGTACCCTGATTAAATCGCTTCACCCATATTCTCCATACTTCCTTGAAGAACATGGACATCCAACATAGGAAATTCTGAATAGAAATTTCACCGAACCATACTACCATTCTAAGCACTTCAGTATCAAGTTCAAACGTTGATCAACAAATGAACAATATCTCTCACTTTCGTAGTGGCCACGCAAAAAACATTACCGAAAATAATCAATTTAAAATTTTCAAAATATCGAGACTTTAGAAAAAAAATGTTGATTAACTCGAAAAATTTAACCTTACTCAACAATATGGCAACAAATTAACACGAATAGATCAAACAGAGCGGAGGAGGGGGTTTGGGTTTGAACATCCCTCCGAGCGATTTTTTCACGTAAACATTGATTTTTAGAAAAATATATGTCACAATACTAAAATTTTTTTCACCCATGGTATTCAAAATTTTACAAAATTTTTACCTTCTGTTCGCTTAAACAATATATTTTTGACTAAGAAAATTTCCGCAACTCCCCTCCCCCTCCCCTGAAGTCGTCAGTAGTTACGCTACTGAAAGTAACTAAAAATAAAAACGAGAAAAAATACAGCAAACAAGAAATTTTTTGAATTGTTGATCAACATTCAATCAACATCATCCAACCAGTCAACAAAATATACAACATTTCGCTGAAACATTAAACACCTCATAAACGGGAAATTTTTTTCAAATTCAAAAATATCGAATAAAAATTTACAACAATGTTGGCAATCCACACGCAACATTATTGTCAACATGTGAGCAATATTGCAATCAACGTAGCATATAAATTCAAAAAAAAAAAAATACGAAACAACCTAGTTGATCAACATTCTGTCAACATCATTAAACCAGCCAACAAAATAGGCAACATCCAAACCGAAACATTTCAGACCTCAAAAACTGGAAAACATTTTCCCAAATTCAAAAATGTCGAGCAAAAACCATCAACACGCAACAGTATCGTCAATATATCGACAACATTGCAATTAACGTCAAGTAAAACAGTCCCCGATGTAAAAAAAAATTTTTTAGAAGGAAAAATTGTTCAATTGTTGATCATTAAGACATTCAACATTTCATCAACGAGCATCAAATTCCACTCACAAGTCAGACATTTGGCACGTTGCTCCTTCAACTCGCAACATACGTGAGAGTAAATTTCACACACACGGAGACTTGTCCACTTTCAACAACACCGCGACCTTTATTTTACTTTTTTCTTTTTTTTTTTGATCAAATAAAAAATAATAAAAATAACGAAAAAAAAAAAATAAATAAATAACGTATCGTTAAATTCAACAAACGAAAAATAAAAAGAAGGGAAAAAACTTGAAATGCTAAAAATCGCGTATAAAACTGGAAAAAATATCTATACTGAAAAAAAAATGCACAAATTTCGTATATCAAATGGCAAAAAAATAATAAAAAGAGAAAGAAAGGACAATCATAGTAAAAAAAAAAAAAAAATACTATAACAATAAAATTAAAAATACTAAATACACGCTGTACACAACAATACAATCGATATTATCATCCGTACACATATGAAACATTATGGCAAGAAATAAGGGACAAGGGGGAGGATGGGGGGGAGAGGGCATAAAATAATGAGAATAGGGTAGGCAAGGACACAAATTATACAAATCTTAGGTACACACAAAACAAATATTCAACAAGAAAAAATAATAAAAGAGAAATAAAATTCCAATACGTGGAGAAAAAAAAAATATATATCTTCAAACATTTAACCTTATTCACAAGACTCGTACGTATAGAATACGTATAAAAATAATAATAATAGTAATAAAAATAATAAATAATAAGAGAAGAAAAATGCATTTTTTAGGAATATTACGAAAAATACGTCGAGTCAAAATACAATCGATTCGATTCGATATTTTGACCAACATACGTAAAAATTTTACACAATAAAATCAAGAGAAACAATAAAGGGACAAGAATAAAGACATTCGCAAAAATTCATTCAACCTGAATGGAAACTTTCTGCGAGTAGGTATCAACTCGAATTGACTTTCAAGACTTCGTCACACGACTACCATTCAAAAAGATACAAAAAAGTTCGAAATAGAGAACCTCTCCAGGGACCCAGGGATGGCATTGAAAAACAATAGGAATATCCCTTGGAAAAAAATAACGAGCATGGAGCAAACGTTAAATTGTACGAGGAAGACAAAACATAACAATTATAGCTTCCGTCTCAGCCGGCCATATCTTTCGTAATTCGGCGAAAAAAAAAACCATCTTAAGGAGAGGTGAGGAAACTTTCGATACAAAAAAAAAAAACAAAAAACAAAATGACGAGAAAAATTGAGAATACAAAACTTATCATACCATTTACCTACATAACGTATAAAAATATTCGTTAAAATTTTATATAAGCTCGTATCGATGAATATATAAAATAACGGCTAAGCCCAAAGGACAAAATAATACCACTGGTTTACATCACTTCTCTTATAAGATAACGGTGAAAAAAAAAACCACATACACAAATATACCAACGAGTACGTCGAACAAGATCTCGCCAGAAAGAAAAAACAACAATGGCACTCGAAAAATTCGTTCATGGCATCCTGGTAACATTGCGAATTTTCGCAACCTTAAAATTACTGGAAGACTTTGAAACACCTCCCACCCATTTCCCGTACCGTAAATCAAAAAAAAAAAAAATTGCATCAAGACCCCTCCTCCCCTCCTTCCAAAGATTGGCAAATGAGGTAAACAAAAAAAAAAAATGTCGATAGATACTGAAGAGAATATACGTTCAACTTTTCATCGCCTATTATTTTGTTGCTCGCGTATTTTTGTATTATTATTTTATTTTATTTTTTTGGGAAAAAAAGCAAACGAAACCATACGATTCGAATGACACTTAAAAACATTTCGCCACGTTTGTTCGCAATTGCACACAATGGCGCGAAAATTTTCGCGCCATAGTAAAATCAATTTCAGCTCCGTATATGCGCGCCTCCTCCCCCCTCCCTCTTCCCTGCTCTCCGCTTCGTCCCGACTCATCGAGCTGTAAAAATTTCGCCTGCTTCCTGCGTAGAAAACGGATTAATTGAAACGAAGTAGTACAAATGCTGTCTTACATTTTATCTGTATTAAAGATCAGAAATCCGTAAATGTGAAGAAGACCCCAGACCATCCAAATTTGGGCCCGTAACCATGGTAACGTCTATTCGCTCTTACTCTTCCTCTCTCTTTTACTCTTCTGTCTTTCTGTGTGTTGTGTGTTAACTGTATAATACTGTGCTCGGCTGTGTGCTGTGTGTTCTGTTACATGAAAGCAGCAAGCGAAATAAACCTACGTACGGTACTTTATTATTGATTTCTCAGTTTATCTAAGTAAGCTTCTTCTTATTATTATTTTCTTTTTTCTTCTTTTTTAATTGTTTCTTCTCTTTTTCATCTTTTAGATACCTTTTTTTTCTATTCTTTTCTTTTCTTTTCTTTCCTTATCGTCTTTCTATCTGGGTTCGGTGCTATTTTAGCTCGTACTCGTTTCCATACTTTTCGGTAGGTACTACCTATACAGACTTTTAAAAAATTCGCAATTCGGCGTACATTACGAGAAATACAAACAATGTTAAATTGTCGGCTGCGATTCGGATACGTTAAGTATTAATAATTGCCTGATGATCAACCCTTAAGGCGAAGAGCACCCTCCAATTTTTATTAAATCAAAGCCTCGCGGTTTATATTTACTTTAGGGTTGCGAAGCAGAGACAAGAATAGAATAAATATCTTGTAAAAGTAATACAAACTTTTTCACTCTGGTTCAAGTATTTAAAAGGGGCGAAGGGAGGGAAATTTGTTTATCGAAAAATTACGTCTCGCCGAAGTACGTAATCATTATTCTGATTATCAAAATACGTCTTTCGAAAAATAAAAAAATATCGCGCTCTTCTCGCTCCTCCCCTTCCCCCGCACCCTATAATTAATTAGAGCTGAATTTATTGTAAAATATCGCGATGGTGGGGGAAAAGGAATTTGAAGAAATTTCGAATTACTATTTTGACTTGAAGGTAGACGAGGATAGGTCGAAATTAATAGAAGAGGGGGAAGGGGAGGGGCTCGAGTCCACCTCATTTGATTCTTTAAAACAATTACGGTCTACTGCTGATTTTCCTGCACTGCTGCTCATTCGAGTAGGGATAATACACCGCATTTTGTCTTTGAAAATTGAAGAAAGTGAAGCCCGAACAAAACAAGGGCAATGATAGGCAAAATGCCAAGGTTAAAAGGTCAAAAAATGAGCATTCAAGTGCATTTAAGGGCTCTAAAAATTACCTAATGATCGAACTGGTACAAGTTATCAATTATTAAATTTTTACGAAATAATTTGGGGGATAGAAGGAATGGCGGTGGAGGGAGGGAGGAAGAGCAAATTTAACACTCAGAAGACCTCTAGTTTTCCACGCTTCTCGTCTCTCCTTATGTTGACCAATGAGGTTATGAGCACGCCTATAACCATATTCTATGAGTGGAAACAAATATTACACATTTTTTTTATTTTCGTGAAATAATTTGGGGGACGACAGAAGGAAGGGGAGGAGGGAGGGAGAGCAAATTCAACATTCAGAAGGACTCAAGCTCGCCTTGCTTTCCGTCTCTCCTTATGTTGACTTATGAGGTTTTGGGCAAGCCCAAACGTATTAAAAATTTTAAAATTTTTCGCGAAATAATTTCAGGCGACAAAAGGTAGAGTGGGAAGGGAAGGGGAGGAGAGAGAATCCAACATTCAAAAGCGCTCACGCTCACCGTGCTTCCTGTCTCTTCTTATCCTGGCCCACGAATAGGCCCGTAACCATATTCTGTACGAGTGAAAAAGAAAAATACAAATTTTTTCAACTTTCAAATCAGTGTTACCACGTTTGTAAAATCACTTGAATATAGCTTACGGAAACATATTCCACCAGAAGGCGAAGTATTACGCAGTAAAAATTTACTATGTCGATGAAATTTTCCTACGAGATGCCCAGCTCAGCTCAGCTCTAGACAATGCTCAGCATCCCTCTGGCTACAGGCTTGCCCACAACGGTGCCATCAGACCTTTTTTGTAGGTGTTGTCAAAACCTCACATGTCTTTTATAGCCCAGAATAAAAATATACAGGAACCAAGGCTAGTAGCAAGAGCAACCTAAGGCCCTTTTCCTCAACTCTCATATATCTTATTCATTTTGTATATGAAATCTGAAAAGGCTCATGTGCAGAATTTTTTAGCGAGTGGGTGGGGGGGTACATTTTTTGTAATCGTGTTATTGTTCTGAAAAAAATTACATTTCAAATCATTAAAAACTGTACTTTTAGAAATTAAGTAATTTACACAAATTTTTGGTCTTGATAGCTCAATATTTTTGGAAAATTCAATTCTTTTCGGAGTTACGGTTTCACTTGAGGTTTTATTGAAATATTTTTTTTTTTGAAAAATGAGAAATTTACTTCAAATTTTTGAAGTATGAGTAGAGAAAAAATTAAAAGCTGTGTACCCGAGTACGCCTGGCACACCATGTGGCGAAGAAGCAATATGAAAATCGACATTTTTGGAAAACCGATCTCAATACAAAATACTGTTGATGGCTTATTCGCTCTGAACAAAGAACTTGAATTTTTATAAGAATATCAAAACTTATACATAACACTTTTGGGATTAGCACAGCACCACAAATGTTCAATTACAGCAAGTACGCATTTCATCATTCGATCAAGTTGAAATAAAGAACCAGTAAGCAAAATGTATCGACTAGGCACTATTCATTCTTGGCTAAACTTGTTAAATAAAAATTATCATCTCTCATAAAATAATAGGTACACATTTTACCACACGTATATGAGAAGAATGTCTGCATCTAAAACCCTGATACTCTTCATGATTCGGCAACAATATATTAAAAAAAAAAACTTGTTCGCTTCCTAACGTGGAATAAGTAAAAATTTCCATTAAAAAAATTGATCAATTTTCCCCTACTGGACGTGCTTTTTCTAAACCCTCTAAAAGAACTCGTTTCTTTCTCAATTCAAGTAAATCTGGCTCAACTTACCCCAGACCTTGGATAGATCTATCATTCGACGTACTCGAAAAAAATACCACAAAAAATTGAAGAAGAAAAAAAAAAGGAGGAAAGAAACAATACATAACTAAATTCCAATCGTGTAAATTCGATACTTACATAAGGCAAACGAGACAAACACGTATAGTAAGAGATACATTGGATGGGACAGGAGATGATGATGTACAAATTACAAAAAAATTATATAGAGTACCAAAATCGGCATACTTATTCGTACGCTAATCAACCTGATTCCGAATGTTATTGAGGTGGTTCGGCGTGCTGTCTGATATGGGGAGGCAATTCGTTGGCAGCTGCGGTTAAACTCGAGAAGCTCGGAGGTCCTTGCACGAGTATGCCATGCTGTTGAGGTGCGACAACCGAAGATAGATGATGAACGATGTTATCCTCGGCCTTTTCTTCTTCGCGTCTCTTCAAGCAGGCAGCCTTAGGATTGAGATTACGTTCGCGGACTTGCTGTTCCAGCGACATGATCACCTCGACGGCCATATTCAAAATACCGAGCTTGGTTTGAGGTTTATCGGTTTTCAGGTGCGTCTGGCACATACGTCCGAGTTCTTTGAGCGCTTCGTTGATATCTCGGATACGTATACGTTCGCGGGCATTGTTCGCCTGTCTTCTTTCTCGTTCGCGTTGAGCTTTGAGTTCGGGGTCGTCGATGTCGTCGTCGGCTATATTCTGTCTGCGATCTTTACCCTTGCCGATGAGTTCGTCGCCGTCTTCGTCGGCGCTCGAACAATATTTGCGAGATCGTTTGGAACCAGCGCTTCCGCTACCTTTGGTCGAGCTGATGGCCGCTACGCTGCTACCGATACCGTTGAGCAGGTCGTTGGACGACAGTTTGGCGTCGAGATCTAGATCTTTGCGTTTTTTGGGTACGGTACCGGCGGGCGGGACGCCTCCGCCGGCCAGCAGTTTATCACTTTTGAGACCGTCGTCTGGTAACGACAACGTTTGATATGTGGTATTGCCGATGGCGGCGTTTTGCAGATGCTGATATATGGGTAGCGCGGAGTTAGGGTGTTGGGAGGCGACCATCGGCGGCAACACTAGAGATTGGTTTTCGGCGTGGTTACGCAGAACGTTGATGGCGTCGTCGAGCGTCTCCTCGACGTGGGCGCCTTCGGCGGCGTGATGTCTGAGGTATCCGATCGCCTCGTCGATGCCGGCCGCGTCCGCGTCCGTACGCAGATGTTGCAGACTTTTCGCGTCCATCGGGAAATGCGAGGCGGACGGATGCGACTGCGGTATGACCGTGGACCAAGGTCCGGCTCGCGTGTTCGCCAGCGGAGGCGAATTAATCGGCGTGGACGGGCTGGAGCTAAAGCTGCTGGCACTTTGATCGGTAGGATAGATGGAGGCGAGAGCTTTGCCGACCAGCGTGTCGCCGACTCCGACGCCGGCCGACTGATGGTGGTAGTTTTGGTACAGCAACGAGGTAGATACCGGCGACGGGCTCATGGTCGAATTGACGACGGCGGCGGCTGTCGCGGGCGAAATGGACGACGACGATACGCGCAGACTGGATACCGGAGGCAGAGGCGAGACCACGTCGCCGGCGCCCTGACCCACATCTTGGCCAGAGCCGCTCAACGAAATACCGTTGTAGTTGATGGACTCGTGGTGCGGTATACCGGAATGGTACGACGGATGCGTGGCGATGGTGGTAACCGACGGCGAGCTTAGTATCTTCGTAGGCGAGGTATAGACGCCGTAAGGCGAATTCTGGCCGCCGCCACCGCCGCCGGCCCCGCTAACAACGTACTCCATTTTGCCGGTCGGACCGGTCGCGTTACCGCTCCACGGATCCGGCACCTGCGGCGTACCGTTCGCGTCCAAATAGTACGAGTCGGCGAACAGCGCCGGCGGTGGTTTCGGATCGGCCGGATATCTGCCGCCGGCGCTATCTTGCTGCGAGTATTCGGACGGTATGGCGGAGTTGTACGGTTGCTGGTTAATGGTAACGTCGGCGGCCGCCGCAGGCGACGACGGAGTCGGCACGTAGCTGGTAATGGCCGGCGGCGGCGGGTAACTCACTATCGACGACGATACAGACGACATCGGTGTATAGCTGGCGGCTCCCACATTCGGCACGTTTTCGTCGCCGCCGCTACCAACTCCGCCGCCCGGTCCTGGCACCGATCCGGCGTGGTGATCGTTGACCAGCATGGCCGCTTCTACCAAACTCGGCATCGTCGATCGGATTATGCCGGCTGCTTCGGATAACGTGGTCGGCGTACGACGGCACATCGGATCCGTCTCGTACGACAGCCCGATGCTGTCCATCGACGGTAGCAGATCCGACCCGGGTACACGACCGCCGCCGTTCATTACGATGGCGCCGTTCTTCACCACGTTGTTGTTGTCCAACGCCATGGCCGTCGATGTCGGCGAACCAACCTCCAGCTTGGTGATGCTGTTCGGCGTATCGGACTTGATACGATGCTGCATCGGTGGCGAGCCGGATATGTCCAGACGCGATTTACCGTCCAGCGCGGACGCGTTGGCCGCGTAACGTAAATACAAACTATACGAATCTTGCTCGGCGGATTCGCCATCTTCCGGCAACGAAGCGACGTCTCCGACCGATGGCGGATCGATCACAAATGAACGCTGTCTGTGCTCCAACATTTCTCTAGACGTTCGCAAATGGTTCATTTTCAAACGTCGCCCGCGATAGGCGAAATACAGATGAGGGCCGTTGTCGTCTGCTCCCTGCTACGGTCAAATGATGATAACGATGATTCTGCACCAGATACCACTTTCGTTAAACACATACGCGAAACATTACCAACGTATTTCACTTTATCACTGAAGCTCGAATCCTGCATCATGCGCAATTTATCACCGAAAAAAATACGAAACCAAAATATCCAATATCGTATCGTATATTTCTTCTTACATAAATATTCTACCAAAAGACTTCCTTTACTTTATTTTCTTATGATTATTATTTTTTTAATATTTGGAAGAAAATATCACGCACGTCTCGTCACAACATAAATAAAATAATATTGCACCGAAGTTTCGAAAACCAAAAAAAAACAGTACCACACTTTGCAAAAAAATAAACGGACACTTGGCTTTTGAAAAAACACTCGATGTTCGTAACTTGTAGTAGAAATTTACTCAAAAATACGACTATTGAAATGATCGATAATAAAATAAAATCAAAACGAAATGAAAATAATAAAAAAATTCTCAGATTATTCGCTCTCTTTCAATAACGAACCAACTTCGATCACCAATATAACACACACGGCGAAGACCGCGCGATAGAGAAAACAACGACGTACACAGCGTTACGAGTACAGAAAGAGAATATCCTAACACAGCGAAAATAAAGCGTCAACTTCACGGTAAATCCGCACCATCGTAACTGGTGGCTGGTCGGCTCGGCTCGGTTCGGAGGAGTTTCAGAAACACAGCGTTGTATAGAATCGCTTTGTTCGCTCATCGGATCATGTTCATCTTGCCGTCAACGAACAAGCTACAGCGAAGAGCGCAGCGCGGCGAGCCGAAGGGAAAAGGGGAACGCGAAACGCATAGGAGCGGTGAGCAGCGAGCAACGCATAACAGGGGCAGGAGAAGCGTACAACCCGACGGGAGAGCGGGATGAAGAGCGCGCCGAATAAAAATAGGAGAGAGGGACGCAGACTAGGCTAAAGTACGGTTAGCGACGATATATACAATAGGAGGAGGGCAGGAAAAGGGGCTGCTAAGAAGGGGAAAAGTTAGCAATCGGCGTAACGACTACTTCGCCAGTGTCGACTACGTCGATACCCGCTGCTCTCTGCTCGGCTCGACTCGACTCCCGTGAGCCGAGTCGCAGCTCAATTGAATATCCCAAAAGCCGGAAATTTCAACGCTTAAACGCCATCCGAGTACGCGTACATCTTTTTTATATAGTTTACTGTCACTGTGTATACTTGTACATATGATATGTTCTCGTGTTGTAGAGTATCTATTTCTTTTTTTTTCTTTTTTCTTTTTTCTTCTTCTTCTGTTTTTTTTTTTTATTCACATTTACACATTCTTTCTTTCATTATCTTGAATATTGTTCGAGTGTTTAGCTTCCATGCATACGCCCTTGACTAATTTACCACCCTTTAAACTTTCTAGTGTATCGTTTTAGCATAATTTACCGCTAATTAATTCGCCCACGCATTTCTAATTCAAAATGCCAACAGTTCGAGCAACGCAGTTGTTTGTACAACGTTTCTCCTACTCTTAGGAGCGGAAGGCCTCATAAGCTGCATCTAGACTTCGCTCATTGCTCCAACACATCTAATTGTTGTCCCTTTGCCCGAACCTTTACATTCTTTGCTCATTGCTTGAATGTACAACGCATTGCTGTACCCTTTCCAGCGACAGATTTAGGTTCTTTGCTGCTTCAAGCACAGGAACATAATACTCTTTGAAAATTTCTTCATACCTACACCAACTTTTTGAAACAAATGTCCTCTCCTCTCAAATTCTCAGAATTCCGAAAAGTGGGAAAACATTTTCAATTTCTGACAAGCAAACAACTGCAGGTTGGGTTACATAACGCTCCCAGTCTGAACGCAATGAAGCTTTCACATAATTTTTCTTCAATTTTGACTAAAATACAAACATTTTAGATGAGTACTAAAAAGCTGGTACAAAAATTTGCCACCCAGTACCCCACCTTTGAAAATTTGGCGGTCAAAGCTCGTGCTTTGTGGGCCTTCAAGGAAATCCGCCACCGATTCTTTCCCAAATTCCTTGCTAGTCTTAAAAAGCTTTTTCACAATAAACCTTCATTCAACAATACATTTTGTAAAATACCAAAGACATCCTCCATGTATCCAATTTCTTCTCTTTTTCTTCCTTTGAAAAAAAAAAAAATGCAAATAAATCCCTACTATAATGTTTTAAGGTTGGAAATAAAATCATCAAGAAAGCTGCATTGAGTAAAAAACAAAATTTGGCAAACATTCTTTTTTAGCTTAATTTTCTACATCATAATGTCAATGCCTATTACAGTCCATCATCCAACAGTGGATGAGCGAGAGGTGATATCAACAAAATCCATTTTGAGGTCCTAGAAGACCATTACAAGCATTTTTGACAATATCATATATTTATTTTTATTTTATTTTCTCCCAAACTAAAAATCATTTGCTCAGCTCAATACTGTCTGAAATCGATCAAATTTTGAAAATAGGCTACGACTGATGGTGAATTTGATACTCTGCAGTGGGGTTGACCTCGGGTCAAAATTAAGTTATGCTCAAATTTTGTAGGAGGGCGTGCTGAGGGGTTAAAATTGAAAAAATTGTTTTTTTTTAAACCAATCGATACACAATCCAAAGTTGTATAACATATTCAAAAATCAACCTCCCAAGTCAATTAGGAAGGGAGTTATGAAGGTTTTCCTCCTGTTTTGACCTTCAAAAAGGGCTGTTCCTCCCCTATCTCTATTCCAAATTGAGCTAGAAAGTTGAACTTTGGAATGTAAACTTAGTAGAGACCATAAATATGCTTTTTGGGAGAATTTTGACTTTTCAGATGAGCCCTGAAATATGGTTTTTTGGATGGGGTTTCTTATGTTTTGAGTTTGTTTCTTGCATAGCTGCCTTCTAGATGAGCTGAGAAGTTGAAATTTGGTGTGCAGATTTAGTATAGCTCCTAGATGTGCCATCGGGGAGTTTCAATTTTTCAGCCTCATCGCACCTGCTCACGGTTTCAAAAATATAGTTTTTTGGTCAGTTTTCCTTATTTTTTTCAGTTTATTTCAGGCATAACTCCCTTCCAAATTGAGCTAAGAAGTTGAAATTTGATATACAGATTTGGTACAGGATTTAAATGTGCCTTTCCGGGGTGTCTCGGTTCTTTAGGATCATTGAATCCCCCCTACCTCACTTTCCTTATCAATTGTTATAATATTTAACGAAAATCAGCCTGTTTTTTACTTTTTTTATTCTTAAAAAATTGATAACTATTTTTAAGCCACATTTTCCAATCCACAAGTTTAGATTCTGATGCTACCATTTTCAATATTTTCCAATTTTGCATTGTTCTAAAGATCGCAGTAACAACTACAACTTTTTTGGACTGCAGTAAACAGCAAATAGACAACTTCTCATTGCAACCTGTTACTAATTCCGAATATCAGGCCTTTAGGGTAACAAGTGGTGGTATGAAATGGCATGCATGGAAATTTACTGATAAACTAGTATGACTGATTTTTGAACTTTGACAATTGTACAATGTTCACTTATCCTATGGAAAAAAATTTGCAATGAACTTGATTTCTGTTAAGATTTCAGACAAGATACACGACATAAATCACACCCAGTGTTATGGATACAGATAATTTCTCATCTTTATTCTGAAATAACGCAGAAATAAAAATACAAAAACGACATATTCTCACATCTAATGACTTCATTTGTACGACACAGAATGAAAATCCTAACAATCGAACATGACCACATCCTTCGACATCAATCTCTTTCCCAGCAACCGGATCACACATCTTTGAAAAATAGCTGCTTTTCGCTTTTTGGTCCAAATTATCGCGGTTCACAAGACTACAAACGTAAAGTAATTAATCATCGAACCTTTTGTCTAATTTTGGTTTGAAATTTCACCAAAGTCGCTGCCCCTATGCGTATAGAAGATAAAGGTACCACTACACACGGAGAGAGAGAGAGAACAGAACAAAGAAGTCACCCCGTAGGTTTTAGCTCAGTCATCGTCGGGTAATTAGGGCAAACTAACGGCTGGTCTAGGTCTTCGTATCGGATACTTTGGCCACTATTACAATAGACCAGATCAGCATTAGTTGATCTTTCGCGGACCATTAGCCAGATAAATGTACCGAGTAACGTAATCGCGCCGATCTAGCGGCTATTTACCACACTTCACGTATCATACATATGTTGGTCGGCTGGCCAACCGACGACCTGCGGCCGCCGTCTTGTAATTTCCCTTTTATCGATAACCAATATGGTAATGGTAATACGTATCAAGATTTTTTCCATTTAATTGATTTGTTAAGTAATGGCGTAGGGCAGTGTGTCTGTAACAGCTATACAGAGAGCCTCGCGAATACAATTATATATCTTTGCAGCTCTAATATGTAGGATAGGTTTTTTTTTTCTTATGCCTAATGTTTTATTATTGTATATTGTAATATTATTTATTGCGTTTACCGACTATTACCGACATCGTAGTGTATCTTGTAGACTATATACATTGAAAATATGTGATTGGTGGTATTTGAAGAGCCATATTGGGTCAGTAATTTCACTTCAAAGGTAATATACACCGCAAACATATGTATACCGTACTGATATCTATCGGATATTCCACTTACCTGCGAACAAAAATAAAACACAAGGTAAGTAAATAAAATTACAAATACAAGAGACAAGAGATTATTACATATATAGTAAGTATATGTATATGAATATAAGCTATATTCAGCGTGTTATATGAAACTGTAGTACAAGTACATACATATTATAACGTATTTGAAACTCGTGACTCTGAATAAATTGTACTTTTTTTTTTTTTTTTTTTTTAAGAAGAAATTTTTTACAATAAACGAATCGGGTGTTTTTTTTTTTGTTTTTTTTTTTTTTTTTTTTTTTTAAGAAGTAACTTTTTACAATGAACGAATCGGATGTTATTTTATTTTACTCCGCTGTATCCCATATTTTTCAAAGATCAACGAACTACTGAATGAAAACATCGGAAGAAAAAATTATTTTCAAGTTCAGTTACCTTGCCAGACGATGTGTCGTTGCTGTTGTAATTATTTTATGAAAATTTAAACCGTATTTCAGAGATTAGTAACAACCAATTCCAATATACTGTTGATTAAACAAAAAGAAATTCTCTCGGGAGTAATTCTATCGCTGGTTAAACCCGAATTATCATCATAATAACTAGATAATTCAGATAATTGAAAAAAAATGATAAACAATAAAAAAAAAAGTATTAGATAAGCGGACTTGATAAGTGACCATAGATGATACACCTAAATGGTGAAATCTGATAAGATGCTTCAAAATTAGAAGTTCAGAAACTGAATTGTTGCACACATACTTGGAAATGGGTGGAATATAAAAAAAAGCTAATCAGTGATAGGTAGGGTGGGGTCAAAAAAAACGATAATTTTTTTTTTCACTTGGTACCCTGAAAAACTGGTTGGTAGACACCTCAAAAAAAATTCTCTCCACGTATAAGCTCTTAATTTTAATAGAAACGTCCACCGCCTTTTAGATTTCTATTTTTTTTCTATTGTTATATTTTCATATAGTAGACATTAAGATATGCAATTTTCTTTATAACAATAGAAAAAAATTGAAATCTGAAAGGCGGAGGACGTTCCTATTAAAATTAAGAGCTCAT
>FIZR01012801.1:0-15753 GCA_900060175.1 Ferrisia virgata
TATGATTCGAATCACGGATCATGGATCACACTTCAAAAACTGATCCGAACTCGAAACAATTTTCACGGATCTTTTTTTTTTCAAAAAAATGATCCGGATCACAAAAATTTGAATCATCAGATCATTTTTTTCAAAACGTGGACTACAGTAATTTCCTGATCCACGCTAATTTCAATTTTACGAGATTTTTTAGCCTTAAACGATAACCACATCATCGTGATCTAATCCTGCAGCACAAGCTACACTTTGAAAAATTGATCCGGAAAAGTCATGATTTCAGAAGAATGAATCGAATCAAATCACGAATCATACGAAAAATTGTATCCGAATCACATATCGCGCATCATTTTAAAAAAGGACGATCCAAAATGATCCGAATCACAGATCAAATCACAATTTTTTGATCCGAATAGTGCTGCAGATCATGTTTTGATCAGGATATTCCCAACCCTGTAACTCCTTTACTAATTGACCTAGGAAATTAATTTTTGGATACATTATGCAACTTTGGATTGCCTATCGATTGGCTCAAAAATCAACAATGTTTGCAATTCTTGCCCGTCAGCCCTCCTCTCCTTAAATTTGGACACATTCAAAGTCATCCCCACTCATATATATCTAATCAGCTGCTAAACTGAGCCCATTGACCGAATTGGAGCAATTTTGGTCAATATCGAGCAGAGTAAGTAATTTTAGTCTTCGGAGGAAAAAAATATGATAAAAAAATATCTAGCATGGCCAAAAATAATCTTAATGGTGTTCTAGGACCCCAAAACGGATTTTTTTGATATTCCCATCTTCCTCATCCGCCGTAGGTCGACAGACCTTAATACCGTGGTTTTCATTGATACCATGATACAGAAAATCAGACTAAAAAGTAAGGAAACTCCACTAAAAAACAATGCTTTCATGAGCGTGAGGCGATGTGCCCTAAAAGGCACATCTTGCGCATCTACTAGACGTACTCGCCAAATTTCAATTCCCAGACTCAATTTGTACAGCAGATATGGAAGGGCTTTTCTTCGAGGTCAAAAAGGGGAACACCCTTTTATCTCCTCTCTTAACTCACCTAGGAGACTAACTTTTAGACTTGCACAACTTCTAATTCTCCCTCGAATGACTTAAAAGCAGGCAATATTTGTTATTTAAAGTTATCCAATGGATCTTTTTGTTTTCAAAAAATTACTACTTTTTCACAACTTTTTTACCAAAAATTTCCAGAAACCTCTCAATTTGAAACCCTTTCCACCCTCTTTATTAAAAAATCAACGAAATCAAATGTATTGCTACAAAAATAACTTTTCAAAAAAATTAACATTTTTTTAAAAATAATTAAAACATATATTTTATGAATTTATATTTTTTATTTTTTCACTACTTTCACTAACTGGCGGATACCCTCCCTGTATTTTAACCTCTCAACATTCCCTCCTCCAAATTTGAGCGTAACTGCATTTTGACCCAAAGTCATCTCCACTCAAAAATGTAAAATTTGCCACCAATCTAAAAGTCCATTTGCTGCCCCAATTTGACCAATCTAGGTTGGTAACTCGGTACTGAACTACAACCAAATTGGCCAAAACTGGTTTCCATGGGTTTCTACGATACCAAAACCAATTTTGTTGATACCCCTCCTTTCCTCCGCTCCCACCGCAAAAACTTTGATGAGGTTTAACTAGAATTCCTGCAGAGTTTACATACCAAATTTCAACCTGGAAGTTCAATTTAGGGGGGAGATATGAAAAGGAGTTTCGAGGAGTTGCAATGGCACTGAAAACTTAGAATCTTCTAAAAAAAGGCATATCTAGTGCCCATATTAATTCTCCTAGCGCAATTTAAAGAGCGAACATTCGTGAAAGTGAATTTTTTCAGTGTCAAAAAGGGAAAAAATGGTGTTATCTCCCTTCTTAACTGACATAGAGGACTAATTTTTCGATATGTAGTTTAACACTCGATTCTACATCAGTTGGCTCAAAAATGAACACCTTTTATAATTTCTACTCGTCTTTCCTCCTCCACTAAATTTTGACCCAAGGTCATTTCGACTCATATGTATTCAATTCACAGTCAATCTGAGTCTGTGGTCTGAATTTGAGCGATTTTGATCGGTATTGAGTCGAATAGATGATTTTAGTTTAGGCGGGAGGGGGGAGGGGAAAATAAAAATCTCACATCGCCGAAAAGTGTTAAGTAATACATGAAGTTTAATGACCTTACAAACAATAAAGGCTAGGTAACTAATGATACATATTTACTTACAATATAAATATACAAATAAACGATTGACATAAAAGCAATTTGATAATAAAGATGTAAAGGTTGCATAATCGGTATCATGCAACTTACAGTTTATTATGCCACACGTTTATACAAATTAAAATGGTGTACCCAAGTACATAGACAGAATTATTCATTTATACACGCCTGTTATAACCTATTCATTGGCCGTTGCCTAGAAATAAAAATCATCGTTCCGGAAAATTTGATTATTTTTAATAATATTTATTTTTTATTTCTTCTTATCACTTCCTTCGCTACAAATAACGTATCCGGATATTCAAAATAATAGCCATATCAACATTAAATATCGTCGATTAAATATTATATCGTATACATTAGGAAAAACAATTCAGATAATGGCAAGGAAGTAATGACCAATTGCACATTGGTGATTCAAATAGGTACACATTGTACAAATTAAGTAATAAGTTTTAACAATCATATCTATGTGATTACAAAGTAATTGGAGCATTGACCGCTCAAAAGGTTGACTTTGATTAATTAGAAAAAGGTACAAAAGAAGTGCAATTCGTCTATTTTTTCATTTGTAAAAATTTTACTCGCGGTTACAACTTTCAACCATCTTCGAAACTGGTAAGTGATAAAAATTAAACGCTTATAATTACAATATACCTAGTAGCTGAAAACTTAGTCCTAGATTCTCCGATTTAAATTTGAAAATTGTTCGATTATTTTTTATTTTGTTTTTGTTATTATGTTTAACAAAAATAGATGAACTAACTTCGGCCACAATTTTATTTCGAAAATGAAGATACTACTTTTGCAACATTACTCGAACCGTATTTATTTTTCCATCTTGATTTTTCTTTGTAAGTGAAACAAAAAATTAACAATAATAAAACAAGAACAGACTTTCATACCATAAATACAGTTAATAACTATAGAACAATTCAAAAATGTTTACAGTCTTTCATACAGCGACATTATATCGGACAAATCTACCAGATAACTACTCGACATGCGATTCGAAAGAATGTTTAGCTGCGGGTACGGTCTAATCCTGCGTTGAAAATTTTTCTGCTCAAAATCGTGGTTTATTACTGCAACTAACTGTATGTACTTTCAGCTGAGAGCTTGAAATCTACAATGAACTTCAGTGTGAAACCTTGCGATAACTTCTACCATTACGCATGCGGAAACTTCCCTACTCATCATCCGAATAACGAAAGTGAACCTCAGACTCAGTTTAGAATAAGATATAAAGAAAACGCAGCTAAAATTTTAAGTAAGTGAGTTTGCTATTAAGCCTGCGCGATATGAATTAATGAAATACTCGAGATTTGCTGCCGGCTACACATACCTAAGAATTCTAAAACCAACAACTTTCGTACGATAGATTTCCTTAAAAAAGACTACTATGACTTCGAGCCAGCTTGTGTACGTAAAGCGAAAAAACTATTTCGAGTTTGCACGTGGAGAAGTACGTCCTCATAAATTCACTACGTACACATTGATTTGCATACCAAAGACCAATATAAAAATCATCGTCGATTTAAGGTTCATTTCGTAATACGACAAAACCGATTGAAGAAATATTGCAAAAACTTGGCATACCAATAATTCCGTTCGTACTGGACCAAGGTAGAACCTTTGATTACACGACCATGTTGGCCAAATTAAGCAGACTAACCGGAATCAAGATACACTTCGACGTTGGAACCAGCTTACATCCTTTGGACAGATATCAGAATAGTTTTTCAATAAGCTCACGCAAGAATTTGGCAGAAATGGAATACCATTCGAACCCGATATTGTGAGAACGTAGTTGATACTCCAAATAGTGTATATATCTACGTGTAGTTGCCTACCAATACGTAATTCATTTTATCAAATTTCAGACGAGCTCATCCACTTAGTAATTTGGTCGGATCAAATGAATCAATCAGCCCGATCGATTTTACAATCAACACAGTCAACATTCTGTGTAAAAGTGATGATTCAGTCTACTGCCAACTTTGGTATGGGTTAACGCCCAACGAAAGGGCATCCCTCACTGCACGCGTAATAATGTCAGCTTACGATTCCTATAAAGTAAGTAGCTAACACACCTTTGATTTTGAGCAAACTCTCGTGATAGGTGGTTGATTTCCCATTTCAAAACTCAAAATACAAAATTTTATTAGCTCACGTGGAAGGGGACCATTTCACCTATGAATCCTCCAAGTGATGGTATATTTTCCAATTTATGCATCTTCTCGGATGATTACCATCTGTATCTGATGCCATTCGTAACCATCTACCAGAGGATTGAAAATTTGTAGATGACAAAACTTGAGATTTAAAAAAATGTTTACACCATAATACGTAACTATAATTGAAATCTGTCAAAGTTTTGTATGGCGGGGTAGCTAACCTGCTGATTTGTTAACAACCAAAGTTATAATCATCAATTATCACCACATTTTTCAATTTCAACAACTAAAATCAACATTTGAATTGACCGCTCCGCTGAGCTAACGGTGCAAAATATTGTATTATGGGTTTTCAACTCAAAAGTCAACCACCTGCTGTAGTAAATTAATTTTATTCGATAATTAACGCCGAATAAATTACTTAACTCATCGGTTTTAGAATCTTTGGCCGAAGAGTTCCAATTTATTAAATAACACCTGCGAAACTCCACGAGTATTTACTTTAAAACAAGTGCAAGATTTAACCGATGCAATTGGAAATGAAATTAAACCACACATTTCAAAGGTACTGTACACCATAGTTTTTTTTTACAGAACAAAGATATACAGATATAGCTTTAGCTTTACATTATGTACCTCTCTCTACCTATACATACTTACAGTTAATTCCTATGCATAACATTTTCCACAAAATGATCAGAATTATAAATTTGCTCCAAAGTGGAATTTAATTTCATTTGTAGAGAATAGGGATACATAAAAATGAATATTAAGCATTTACCACCGTAAAAAATTAGCAATCAAATTTTCAGATCCGTCGCAATTCTTTCGATTTTATTCCTGTGAAAGTTAACGCCCCAGAAACCCATATTTTCGAGGCTGTGAGGTCAAAATTCTAATCAAAAGGCACATCCATGGCCTCCTACAAAATCTTCAATCCATATTTCAATTCCTAACTACCTCAATTTGGAGCGAAGATGGAACAGCTCATTTTCAAAGTCAAAGAGGAAGATCTCCCAAATCTCCGCTTCTAATTGACCTAGGAGGCTGATTCTCCATCGATTGCCATTAAAAAAAAAAACAATATTTGCGATTCTTTCCTTCCCCCTCCCCCTCCGCCATTTGAACATGACTGGATTTGGATACAAGGTCATCTGCACTCAAAAATATCAAATCCGTCACCAGTCCAAGCCTAGTGCTCAAATTGATTTTTCAATTTTGGAGAAAAAATAAAATAAAATAAAAATATATCTGATATGGCTAAAAATGATCGTAATGGTCTTTTAAGAACCCAGAACGGATTTCAATGACCCCCCCCCCATACGCCTTAGGTTGATAGAACGTAATAGCCTGGTTTTTATTGAGAATATGACATAAAAATTAGAAAATCAGACAAATAAAAAAGAATCGATATCTGCCATGGCCAAAAATGGTCTCAATAGTCTTCAAGGACTCCAAAATGGATTTCATTGGTTAACCCCCCCCCCCCACTCAATCCATCCACCGCAGATTGATAGTCTCTAATGGACTAGTTACCGCGATTCTCTACGTCATATTGCCAATGAAGACCACGCTACTGCTGTCTACCAAGTTATGGTGTACGAGGAATGCGGAGCCTCAACAAAACCAGTTCCAAGACCCCAAAAGACCATTACGGCTATTTTTGGCTGTGTCTAACATTTATATCAATTTTTTCGCGCTCGAAATTAAAAAATGATTTGCTCTGCTCAAAACTGACTGAAATAATTCAACTTTGAGGAACAGACTTCAATTGACGTATCGCTTGATATTTCAGAGTGGAATGACCCCGGGTCAAATTCAGTTGTGCTTAAATTCGAGGAAAATGTGTTCTGAGGGTCCAAAACCGCAAAAATTGTTCTTTCTTGAGCCAATCGATAGACAATCCAAAGTAGTATGACACATCAGCCTTTTAGGTCAGTTAAGAAGGGAGATATTGGGGGTTTTCTCCTTTTTGACCTTAAAAAAGAGATGTTCCTTTTTTATCCCCCCTTTCCTAAATGAGCTAGGGAATTGAAATTTGGTATGTAGATTTAGTAGGGGATCTATGTTTATTTCGGTAGTAACGATTTTTTAGCCTCATTGCACCTCCTCAACTTGACCAGTAATTTCACAAAAAACAGGCTGAACGATGTTTTTTTTTGATTTTTTTTTTTTTTGATTGACAAAATGACATAGAAAATCAGGCTAAAAAGCCCTGCAAAAGGCTAGGGGAAAATTTTCCACTGCTGAAGTTAATTTTCGATCATTCTGGAACATTTTGGAAATGAGCTTCGGGTTGTGATAACTCTTGAATGCTCTACACGCCGGTAAAAATTTTATTTCATTCGGCACGTAAAGTTTGGAATAGCTTGCTAGTTAGATAAAGCCTTTTCTCTCCTTCGTCTAAGCTCATTTTACTAAACCAAATTCACATAATGATTAGTTGGACTGGAAGAGATACATAGAAGAGACATTCGCTGGTGTAGAAAACGTGACATTGGATCTCAGCGATCCCAGCCAAGTTGAAATTGCCATTGACGACTACTACGCGTTCAACCAAACAATAAGACATATTTACAAAACGAAAAAATATCAACACATTGGTAATTGACCATGTTTTGTATCACAACTCGTAGCAGATAAACATACATAATAATTAACTTTTTATCAAAAAATTACGTACAGAGGCGGAAATTTGGTACGAAGTAGTGATTACCCTTTTACCCTACTTGCACTGGAACGTATCTGAGATGAAAACCAGAACTGGCGCTTTTGCAACAAATTTAAACCGGTATACTTACGACGCATATAATTTATAAATTCGAGTAATAAACTAGAATTTTTTTTTTTTTAATTTACGAACAATTTTAACTTTTACAGAGAAGAACTTTGCGCTGCGCTAACCATTACGAAATTCGATACAGCTGTGAGCTATATGTACAAAGAGGCGAAGGAATATGAAGCCCCCAAAACAGAGGTATATAAAAAGTCGCGCTAATTAGGTGTCGAAATCGGTAGGTAATTATATGTACTTAATGATAAAGGTTTCGCTAAAAGAACAATTCGTATTTTTATAGATCCAAGAAATGTTCCAATATATTAAAGAAAATTTTAAAAACAAAATTCAAAAAACGCCCTGGATGGATAGAAAAACAAAACTAAAATTTCTATTGAAAATAGATTGGGTGTATTACTACATCCTGTATCCTGATCTTGTATCGAACTCATCTCGTTTAGATGAAATGTATGAAAACGTAAGTTTCTGATACGGTGTTGTGTCTTTTTGGACCTAGTTTAGCATAACATCATTCAGACTTTCAAAATTTGATCTAATTGTACGATTTTTCTCAAAGGTTAAGATAACCAATGATTTCTACGATTCGTTCATGTCCACAATACAAGATAAAATAATGAAAGAACTCACAGCAATAAATAAAAGAAATTACCTACACGATGAAAGGTAATTATGCTATTACTAATATTATTATATTTTGTATTTTCAACCACGTACCTTTGTATTATTTTCATTGCAGAAATTTCCCATTCGCGACTGATGCCAATGCTTTTTACGATCCCTACAAAAATTACATAAGTAAGAAACATATTCTGATGAGTTGCTATTAGGTATCTAACTCACAAAACAGAAAGCAATTATTTCTCTCATAATTCGCAGTGATTTCGGGTGGAATAGTAGGTGCACCATTTTACAGAAATAGTGCTGAATTGAGGTAAGTATGCGATGCACTTATAAAAGTACCATATTTTTTGTACTCCCTCGAGCACAATTACTTCAACTTTCGTTCATATCCATGACAGTCTTAAACTATGGGTCTCTAAGTAAGATAACTAGAAATTAATTATTACTGCTCGAACTTAATTAATTCAACTTGTTTTTTTTTTTTTTTTCATCAGGGCCCTGAACTACGGTTCTCTGGGTACAATCATTGGTCACGAACTCACCCATGGATTTGATTTTTCGGGTGAGGCAGAACAAGAATTTAATTTTTATTTAAATTACACTTTAAATTACAAAATGTTCAAATAATTACAGGACGATGTTACGATCATTTGGGAAATTATAAAAATTGGTGGAAACCTGAAACTTGGGCACAGTATAAGGAAAAAGGAGAGTGTTTTGTAAAAGCATACAATCGTTACAATACAACTCTTGATGGTATAACACAAAAAGTAAGTTACCTGTCAATCTACTCTATAATCCGTAGGTATACATCCTTCAAGTATATAATCTATCTAGTTACAGTACTTTGAGGGTTTGTGTAGATTATTCCACGTAAGCAGTAAGAGGAAGAAGAACCACAAGTGATAATTTGTTTAATTCGCTTATTTTCTCTAATTATCAGGGCAGCAGCGAAAATACTTTATGTGAAGATATGTCAGATAATGGAGGATTCACAGAAGCACTATCCGCTTACAGGACACGCGCTTCTAAAAACACAGGAGAGCTGTACCTTCCAGAATTCGCCAATTTCACAGAAGAACAACTATTCACCTTAGCATATGCCAATGTGATTATGACAATGATGTTTAATAATTTTAACGCTTAATCGTTTAAAAAAAAATATTTTCGAGCTATTAAGTATATTCAATGATTTTAATTTCGATACAGGTATGGTGCGAAAATCCATTACCCAGCGCCCACGATCAGGCTCGAAATAATACAGTTCATAGTCCAAATGGAGTTCGCGTTAATGGTGTACTTCGAAATTCCAAAGAATTTGCAATAATCTGGGATTGTCCCAAAGGTAGCAATATGAACCCGAGTGATGATAAATGCACAATATGGTAAAACTTTTACGACACTTGCAGTGTACTTTTAGCCATTCAATCTCGATATTTTGTGAAATATTAGGCTTGTATTTCTAAATAAATAAATACTCTTGTTTTAAGAACATCATTGTGTACCTTGTTACCAGTAGCTAGTAGCGTGTCTATCGAATCGAAATGAAAAAGAAAGCACATATGTCCCAAACTTACCAATCTATATTTTAAACATTAACAAAAAGAAGTAAATAACATCATCGCGTGTCAGGAGATGTAGCGTCAGATGACACAGTTCTGACATAAGACTTTTGACAGCAAAAACGGCACATATCTGGCAACGTTTCTGCCAATCAGAGATGACTAAATATTTGCAAAACTAATGACAGTGACATTGAAGTGGTGCAATTTTAGCACTAAAATGACTCTGAAATGATTTCCTTATATGACATGACTATGACGTTACTGTGATATATTAAAGACATAAATTTGACACCATAGTGACATGTTTTTGATGGGATAATGGTACATTTCTGACGTGATAATGGCACACTTCTCAGGTAAAAAAAAAACAAAACAAAACATATCATGTCGCAAAAACGACTTGTTTCTGGCATATTTTATTTTCCATAGCACAGAATTGCTATTTATTAAGGTATTAAATGATTAATTTTGTTATTTATATTAACATACGATTTTTTTTTCGATGGTGGTGGGATTTTAACCCAGGACCTTTTGAGTAGAAATCGACTTCCCTGCCAATTCAACAACTGTGACAGTTATTATACGAAGACCTAAACGACATTAACTGCTCGATTTCCTGGTTCTGACCACAATGCGACATTTATTTGACAAAGTATTGGAGCCATGATGGTACACTATTGACATAAGAATGAAATGCTTTTGACTTAGTTATGACACTTATGTGACTATTTTGGCACCACTTTGGCACATTTCTGACGCAATTGTGACACATTTCTAACACAACTCTAAAAAATATTCCAGAGATGTGTTAAAAATATGTCACAATTGCGTCAGAAATGTGTCAAAATTGTGTCAGAATGATGTCAGAAGCATGCCACAACTGTGTTAGAATGGTGTCATGTTGTCAGAAGTGTGCCACTACTAAGTCACATTAGTGTCATAATCGAGTTAAAAGCATGTCAGATGTCATTATAATGACAATAGTGTACTACCAAAACGAAGTCAAAGCATGCTACAACTGTGTCAAAAAGGTGCTATAGCGTTGTTAGCAACATGCCACTAACAAGTCACAAAATGGAAGTCTATCGTGTACGTTTCATCAAAGTAAAAACAAAAGCGCCAATTGTATGACACATTTGTGCCACAATAGTACTACACAATATGTCAGAAATCAGCCATTCGTATGTCGCAAACGTGTCAGCAGAAATATCAACTTCATGTCAGATTTATGCCAATAGATTATAATTTTACAAGTGTCAGAAATAAGTCATTTATACATCATTAAAGTGACAACAAAAATGCCAAACTTATACCATATTTGTGCCATGATAGTGTCATCAAGTATGTGTTGGAAGTTCGCCAATAATGTGCCGTTCAAGTATCACTTGAAACTCAAAAATTCGCCAAAGTACACCACTTTTGTGCCATAGAATATTGATGGTGTATTCTAATTCAAGATTGCTGTAGTGATTGCAATGCCTACTAAAGTGGGCGGAGCAATCATTATTTTGATTAATTAATTTTTTTTAAAGGAGGGGGGGCCTAATGTGTACTGACTTGAAAATGACGTGTCACATGACACCAATAGTAGTATTGTAAATTTGCACCTGTTACTAGGGTGGAAAAAATTGGTTGGATGGTTAGATGCGAAGAGAGGAACGAGAAAACGGACAAACTGGAATCATACAAAGGTGAAAGAGAATGGAATGTAGGATGCGAGAGTGCAGGAGACAATAGAAGGAATTTTGAGCAGTAATTAAGGAAGGTGAATGGAAATAAGGTACATGGACAGAATGTGAAACTAACTAAACTAGACAAAATATTTACACGAACGTGAAATCCAACTTTAAACACGACCAATATTCATGTACAAAGTGTTCAAAAAAAAATACGAAATGTGTATTTTTTTCAAAAAAAAAGAATCAATTAAAAAAGTATGTTATGATTTGATTTGCTTATATCACACATAAAAATGGTTTTCCTGAATTTTTCAGTTTTTAAACCAGTTACCAAAAATTCCCAAATAATAAAAATTGTAGAGGTTTAAATTTCATCACCTTACCCAGCGTACAGCGAAACATTATCACATTAATGACACCTTTAAGTAATGAGCCAAGTGTTAACATCGAAAGTGTTTGAAAATCACTTGAGTTCATAAAATAAGTCCACTGATATCATTCCAGGCTATAAAAATCTGTCCACTGATGTCAGTTCGATGATGACGCCACACTGTTGACGGTCCACTAATAAAATCTCTAACTTTCCTCAACATTTCAAGTTAAAATCAATCCTTCATAAAATAAGTCCACCGATGTCACACATCTCTAATTTTTCTCAACATTACGACTTGAAATCATGAAATCAATCCTTCATAAAATAAGTCCACTGATATCATTCCAGGCTATAAAAATCTGTCCACTGATGTCAGTTCGATGATGACGCCACACTGTTGACGGTCCACTAATAAAATCTCTAACTTTCCTCAACATTTCAAGTTAAAATCAATCCTTCATAAAATAAGTCCACCGATGTCACACATCTCTAATTTTTCTCAACATCTCGACTTGAAATCATGAAATCAATCCTTCATAAAATAAGTCCACTGATATCATTCCAGGCTATAAAAATCTGTCCACTGATGTCAGTTCGATGATGACGCCACACTGTTGACGGTCCACTAATAAAATCTCTAATTTTTCTCAACATTTCGACTTGAAATCATGAAATCAATCCTTCATAAAATAAGTCCACTGATGTCATTCCAGGCTATAAAAATCTGTCTACTGATGTCAGTTCGATGATGACACCAAGCTGTTGACGGTCCACTAACAAAATCTCTAATTTTCCTCAACATTTCAAGTTAAAACCAATCCTTCATAAAATAAGTCCACCGATGTCACACATCTCTAATTTTTCTCAACATTTCGACTTAAAATCATGAAATCAATCCTTCATAAAATAAGTTCACTGATGTCATTGCACGCCGTAAAAATCTATCCACTGATATCAGTTCAATGATGACGTCATACTGTTGATGGTACACTAATGCCATCTAATGATGATGGTCGACTGTTGACGCTCTACCATTGACGGTCCATTGTTGACGATTTTTCCAGAATGCGCTATTAAACATCTTTCGATGTTGATACAAAGAAAAATTGGGAAAAAATGCGATAAACTGATTAAACATTATAAAGTAATATTAAAAAATAAGTGAAGTGTGTGACTTTCAACAATTTTTTCTCACTTTTAGTCATTTTTCAACAGTATTTTATGATTTTTGGCCAATTTTCTTCACTTTTTATCTACTTTTATTAAATTTTTAACGATTTTTGGTCAATTTTCAATATTTTTCGGCATTACTTCGTGATGTTTGGTCATCAGCTGCAATCGATCATGCATTCTCAACATATTTGATAGATTCAACGATTCGTGCTAATATAATTGTAAATTTCGAACAATCAAGTTCATCAGGAGTTTGTGATTTGATGGTTCTTTTCATCATATTTCACTAAAATCTCGATTACATCACGAACCGTTGACCTTAGAAAAAATTTGAAATCACATTATCAACTGGAAATTTTATCCGCTGTAATTTTGTTTCTCTGTAAATTTTTCCAACGACAAATCGTTCTCGAGTAGGTAAATTTGAAAAATATAACTTTTAACATTGAGAAAATAATCGATTTGCGAATTTTCAACAAGTAAGTATATGGGCATATTATCGGGCTATGGAACTGAAAATGAACCATCCAAGCCACGAGAGAAAGGCTTGAGAACGTTTCAAATTTTTTTTCAATTTATATAAACGAAGAGCTACGTAATTTTTTGGCAAGTGGTCATACTTTGGAAGCTTATTAGGTCCACTGCCCTATAAGGAAATAACAGGCCTAAAATTTCCTATGGATGGATTTCAACTTCAGGCATAGGTACATCGTACAATCAAAAATTAGCCAAATTGAAGCATTTCATGTTAAGCACATGTGTGACATGATTCCAATTAATGATATTTTCCTCTCAAATACACGAGTATAAGTTCAATAACCTAATAAAACAATTATAGGTAATTGCACAGATCACAGTATCCGAGTATGTATTATACGGAAAATGATTTTATTATACCCATACACGTGTAAAAAATAAAATTCGCTGTTTTAATTAAATTACCTATCTTCCGCTTTGATCACACGAAAGCTATGGTATTTGTTAAAGTGTAAAGATCATCGTTTCCAGGCATTTGACCATTTTAAATCATATTTCTTTTTCCACCGAAAATAACATAATACAAATACGTATTCGGGTGCGGTCCGATGATTTTAATATAGCACACGTCAACAATTATAGGTACATTGACATTAAACACTGTAGAATAAAAATATCATACACACTGTTGAAGTGTGAAAATAGTTTAGATAATGGTACGGAAGTAATCATCATCAATTGCATATCGATAATTCGAATAGGTAATAAATCTGTAGGTAAATGGAGATTCGGGAATTGATCGCACTTGTAAAGTTGAATTCTCATGGTTACTAACAAATTGAGTCTCCGGTGAACTGTTCTTTAAAATCATTAGTTTTGTTGTTATCATTACTAATACTCTATCGAATCTAGTAAGTAAGTACCCTACCTACCTGCATTTAATACTGCATATTTTAACCTACTATTCAATTTTTAATTTTTTCTATTTAAATTTCAAGATTTTCGAACAATTAATTTGTTTCAAAAATGAAGGCATCATTTTTGAAACGACACTTCTACCATGTTTCTGTTTCACTTTTATATTTTCTTCGTAAGTAAAAAATGTTTGTAGTAAAGTCTTTAAAAATATGTAACAATTACCTATATTAAAATTAATACCGAATTTTAGTATTTACTACACTGGCATCATCTCAAGATAATAATAATACATTTTGCCAAACGGAAGAATGTTTTTATAAAGGTAACTCTCAATCGAAAATTTGTGTACAACACAATATACATAGTCCATAATTATTAAAATTTTGAATACCGAATTTTAGCATTTACTAAATTGGTATCATCTCCAGATAATAATATTACAGTTTGCCGAACGAAAGGATGTTTATATACAGGTAGTTTTCAATTGAAAATTTGTTCACAACAAAATATGCATAGTCCATAATTATTATTATTATTATTATAATTACACTTTTAGCCAAAATTTTGAAAGAATCTATTAACTGGAATGTCAATCCATGCGATAACTTCTACCAATATGCTTGCGGGAATTTTCCAAATCATCATAACAATTACGAATTTACACCTGAAAGTCCATTTAAGCTAAGGTATAAAGAAAATCTGGCCGAAATTATAGGTATATGTCTTACGTAATCATATTAGGAGTGAAGTATTAGCTAAATAATAAAGTATGTGGTGACAACTTTGACCCGTTAGATTTTCTTAAACAAAAAAACACTGATGAAGAACCCGTAGGTGTGCATAAAGCTAGAAAATTATTTTCACTATGTACGAGTAATGGTACGTACTTAAAATTTGCATAACCGATACCTAATTCTTATGTAATTATCACATCGAATTCTCACGAATAAATACATTTTATATGTATCTACTTCAAGATTCATTTAGCAATAATTCAGAGCCGATTAGAACGATATTAGAACAAATTGGCATACCGATGCTTCCAATTATTCCGGGTGAGGATAGATACTTTGATTACCCGACGATATTAGCAAGAGTAAACAGACTTACAGGAATTAAAGTACAATTCGATGTTGGAATTGGCTTACATCCTTTTGACAGAATGAAGAACATTATTACAATAAGAACACCGAAAATGTTGGCCGAAATGGGATACACTCCGAAAACGAAGACGTGAGTATAATAATATACCCAGCTACCTGAACCTAGCCACACCAAGGTGATGGATATTTTCAATAATGATTTTAGACGATTATACGAATCAATAGTGAGAACTGAATTAAATGAAACAACGCCAGAACTCGATTTTATCATCAAAGTAGCAGATAGATTATGTAAAGGTGATAATAAGTCATCGGTTTGTCAGAAGTGGGCTTCGTATACTGATCCCTCGGTAGTTAAACTATCCTTTGCTGAATCCGTAATTCACTCAGATTACGAATACTACGAGGTAAGTATACATTATACAAGTACACATATATACTTACATGTATTTCGCTACTCGTGATTTCAGTTTACTACGCACATAACCTCCTCACACCTGAGACCTCTCACACATGTTAAAACACATTCAAGTGCATATTCAGCAGACAGATTCCAAATATACATAGAATAAGTGTTGGTTGCCTACTCACCCCTGAATTTGTTCTCGGAAATA
>FIZR01012804.1:0-22311 GCA_900060175.1 Ferrisia virgata
GTCCTTTAAATATTTTCTTTAGTGCCCAAAATTTGTTCCATGCTAGAGAGATTCTAGACAAAGACAAAGAAATTACTATTACTTACTTCTATCTGATTTTCCTTCTTGTATACTGAGTTTCCTTTTTTTTTTTGACTCTCATCTTGACTCCGGAGTCAACTGAAGGACTGCGCTATGACTCCGGAATCATTTCCAAACCTTGACTCTCGACTCCATTGTGACTCCGGAGTCAAAATTCCACTAACCCGAATTTCAAAACCACAATTCCGTAGTCATGGTTTTACTGACCGTTGAATTTGATACCTCGACTCCGGAGTTGACAAAAGATTCAGTTTTCATAGCTTCGAAATTCCAATATTGCCTCCGCAGTCATTTTCAGACCTGGATTCTTGACTCCGCCTGGCGCAGGAGTCATAATACTGCTGACCTGTATTTTGATACCTCAACTCCAGAGTTGGACTGAAATTTATCGATTCTGACGTCGACTTGACTCGGGAGTCAGGCCGGAGTGGGAGTCATTTTGGAATAATTTTGACTCCGAATCCCTGTCAACTTTAGACATGATTCCGTTTATACTTTGACTCTGGGGTCAACTTCAGATCATGACTTCGACAAGAAAGTCGTTTTTACTTGCCAAAATGTGGTTGTTTTGGCAGGTTGTCTTATATATTGAGTTTGTTCGTCACATGACTCCCTTCCAAATTGAGCTAGGAAGTTGAAATTTGGTACGTAGGTCTGGTATAGGTCCCAGATGCGCTTTTTGGGCTGTTTTACTTTTCACCTTCGTTGCACTCTCGCAGCCCCAAAAATGTAGTTTCTGGTTGGTTTTTCTTATTTTTTCAGCTCGTTCCTCGCATAACTCTCCGTGAAATTGAGCTAGGAATTTTAAGCTTGGAATGTAGATTTTTATATAGTTCCTAAATATACCTTTTTGGAGTTTCATCTGTTCGCCTCTACATCTACTCGTACCATTCAATTTTCATTTCGAACCTTTTGTTTTGTTCTGCATTCGTTTATTTCTCGAAGAATGAAAGAAACACGAATGCATTATTTATTCTTTCGATTTTGGCGAAATGTGTCAAAAAAGATGTGTCAGTGTTGAACGAATATGGATCTACGTATAAGAGGTAATTTTCTTCAATTTAGTCGACGAGACTCGACGATTTACTCGCATCGAGACGAACATTTGTGTTAAGATACGTAACCCGAAGCGTATCGATGCTGTGGCTGTAAATTAAACCATACATCTTCGAGGTACGAATATGTCGATTTGTGTGTTGTACTCGTATTTATCTGAATATTTTTTTTTTCAGCTTCGTATAAATGATTTACTTTCTTGTTTTTTACATTTATCCGAGTTGCGGTAATTTGAACGCTGAAACATTACAGGGATTAAAAATCGTCAATAAAAATTATTTTAAAAACGTACCTACGTTAAAAATTGTCTCGTTCGTCGATTTGATTCGAAGATAATAGCGAATTAATAAAAAAAAAAATACCGCTATAAAGACGAGCTTGAATATTGCGTCGAAATGGTTGGGATTTTTTTCCCTTTATGTGAAAATATGTATATCCTTAGGCGTTTTCGATACAGAGTATTTTTTTTCTCTCAATACCAAAATAGGCGATACGCTATGTTTTCCTATACAGCACGCTTATTTCCTCGCCTCGACTATTTTATTTCAGCCCCCAAGTATCTGGTATTTTTTCATCGTGTTGTGTAATATTTTTTTTTTCGGCTTTTAATTAACGTGCCAACGCCAGATACGCGACCGAATAAACGGTATCGAAAGTTTGGGTAATTAATACATGGTTCGATCGTATACTTAGATTCAGGTTGGTGGGTAGCTTGGCTACCTTTACCTATCTGTATATAATTTTTATAAAGACCCGATAGTTTTCACAAAGCATGTACTCGCTATCCAATGCCTCGAAGGTATGGTATACGATATAATTGAATCGTTCCCGTTCTTAGCTATCGATGAACTTTCAAAGAGAGTTCGATCGTATGTAATTTTTACTTTAGCTCGTATCAGGGTCGTAAATATTGTGAAAAAAAAAGCACCTCGACTGAGTATCGTAGCTACCCTTGTACACCACCCTGCGTTCGTCCTTTAGCTAACGTAACGTGTATTGAATTGGGTGCTCGATACCACTTATATCCTTTTTTTTTTTTTTTTTTTGACTGCGTGTAAAGTCGGCGAGAAAGGGTGGAAATTTTTCATAATTGGCGTCCGTTCTGTTGTACTAGTTCACGGTTAACGTAGCCTTGGCAAAGAAAGCGTTTAATGTTGTGCTACTTGTACGTATTGGATATGTATTTATGTACGGTGTCTAGAAAGGTGTGTGATATAAATCTTTTTGTGTATTATGTTTGAGGTCAGCTCAACTTGGATGGCACATTTCGTATATTTGTGGTAAATGTACTGGTTGGTTGATGAATAACAAAATTCTATTAAAATTTTAACTTATCTGTAACGTATTTCAAGTGAAATAGTGAGGATTTGAAAGGTTATCGTTGATTTATAACAATTGAGCTCAACGTCGAAGATCGAACGTGAATTTTTCTGTCAGAGATTATCATTTTAATGTTGCTGATATTATTACCAAAGTTTTTCTTACCTGCAAATTATTATCTGTACCTTGATAATGTGACATAAAAAAGCATAGCCAGGTAAGAAAATGAATCGTGCCAGGGCCAGAATTTTTAAACTATCTAGTAGAATTTAAATTCTATGGTATGAAAATTTGCCTGTAAAAATTTTGGCCTCCCACTTCATTCCTATGCACTCTTATCGCATCTAAATTTCTGGAAATATGACTTGAGTTTTTATATTGTTAGCCTAATTTTCTATGTCGTATTGTCAATGAAAATCAAGCTATTACGGATTATCGACTTACAGCTGGTGGAGAGGGGACTTAATAATAAATGAAATTCATTTTGGAGTCTTAAAAGATCATTGAGACCATTTTTGGCCATGTCAGATATTTATTAGTCTGATTTTCTGTCATATTATCAATGAAAACCAGGCTATTACAGTCTATCAACCAGAAGCGGATGAGGGGAAGGGGTGGGGGTATTTTAGTCTATTGACCTACATGAGAGGGGGGATATCAACAAAATGCGTTTTAGAGAACTAGAAGACCATTAAGATGATTTTTAGCCATGTCAGATATTTATATTTTTTTCCCCCCGAACGTTAAAATCATTTACTTCGCTCGATACCGACCAAAATCGCTCAAATTCAGTCAATCAGCTCAGTTTGACGACGGGTTAGATATATACGAGTGGAGATAAATTTGGTTCAAAATTCAGCTTTGCCCAATTTTGGGGGTGGGAGGGTGCTGTGAGGGGTCAGAAACATCAAGATTGCCCCTTTTTAAGCTAAATGATAGAGAATCAAATGTTGTATAGCATATCCAAAAATCAACTCCCTAAGTCAATTAGGAGAGGAAATATGGGGGTTTCCCTCTTTTTGACCCTGATAAAGGGCTCTTTCTCCCCTATCTCCCCACCAAATTGAGCGAGGAAGTTGAAATTTAGTATGTACATTCAGTTGGAGTCTTAGATGTGCGTTTTGGGGGTTCCAACTTTTCAGCTGCATTATACCCCCTCACACCTCTAAAAAAGTGGGTTTTTGATCGCTTTTTCTCATTTTTGGAGTTTTTTGAGTTCGTTTCTCACATAACTTCCCCCAAATTGAACTAGGAACTTGAAATTAGGTATGTGCTGAATGTGCCTTTTGGGGGTGTCGACCTTCCAGCCCCATTTCACCCCTACACAGCTCCTAATATGTGGTTTTTTGATCGATTTTTTCTTATTTTTTGACTTTGTTCCTCGCATAATTCTTCTCCAATAGTAGGGGCTCTAGATGTGCCTTTTGACGGTATCGACTTTTCAGCCCCATTTCACCCCCTTACAGTCCTAAACATGGGGGGTTTTTGGGCGATTTTTCTTATTTTTAGGAGTTTGTTCCTCGCATAACTCCCCTCCAAATTGAGCTAGGAACTTGAAATTAGGTATTTATATTTAGTAGGGAACCTAGATGTGCCATTTGGGAATTTTAGCTCCTTTCAACATTTTCTACACGCAATGCTGACTATTTTTGTAGTTTTTTGGTTGGTTTTTCTTATTCTTCAAGTTTGTGGCACGCATAACTTCCCTTCAAATTGAGCTGAGAAGTTGGAATTTAAAATGTTGATTTAGCAGGAGTCCTAGATGTGTCTTTTTGTAGGTTCTAATTTTTCAGCTCCGTTGCACCTTCTCAAAGCACCGATATTGTAATTTTTTGGTCGGTTTTTCTTATTTTTCAAGTCTATCGTAGCAGAACTCCTCTCCGAATACAGCTAGGAGATTAAAATTTGGTATGTATGTAGTAGGATAATAGGAGCCCCAAATGTGCCTTTTAGAATTTTCAACCATTCACTTAAATTCACAACCGCCGTTCAAGAAAAAACGTGACAGAGTGCTCCTTTTTATTTTTTCATGAATGGACTATTTACATATTTCTTTACTTTAGAAAAATCAGGCTTAAAATGCAACATTTTTTCAGAATTTTTCCATCATCTTTCCATCACGAAATATGAATTTAAAAATTTCAAAACAAAATATCTCTTTGTGGAGTTCAAATATGGGAGGAGGGGTGAGGAGAAATGGGGGTCATCTCATTTTCCTTCATTGAAAGAAACAAATATTTTTTTGACAAATTTTCTCATTTGCATATTTTGCCTATCTCGATTATTTAAAGAGCACCACTTATTTGAATTTCAGAAGCCCCTTCAAATCATCGAGGTAGACAAATTTTGCATATCACAAAATACACTGTAAAAGTTACACGTTATCGCATTCATCATTCAAAGTCAGATTTGCGCCAAAATTTTGTAGCTCAAATTTTACGTGGGATAAATTTGGTGAAGTGAAATTTGAACCAGGAAAAATTTACCCAAATTGTGATTTTTTTTAATAGTGAATTTGGTAGTAGTCAACTTTCGGAGTAATTTTAGTTATGTACAAAATTTGCCTATCTCAATAATTTGAAAGGGCTTCTAAATTTTGACTGAATTCTGCCCCTTCAATAATCCATATCGGCGAAATATGTACAGTACAAAATTTGTTGAAAAAATTTCTGTCTACACGGTTCGTCACTCGAATTCATCATTTGATCGAAATTTTCAAACTTTTCATCCACTAAATTTTTAAATGCCGGTATATCTTTTCATTGAAGCTAGGGAAGGGAGGGTTTACACGTTATTTTGTGCTCACGAAGATCTAAGGTGCCCATTGATACCACACTTATGTAATTTTTCTATGGCGCCTGGTGGCAGGAATACCCACTACACTTAATTTTTGCCTTAATTATCGTTCGTTCAAACATCACCTTGTTTAAATTTATTCCCTAATACTTTATTATTCCATACGTATAAATAATAATGAAAAATAAAGGTATCTAACCCAACCTTTGTAAAATTCTAGGCGACCATTATACACGCACAAGGTTTGTCTCGCTGGTACACTAAGCTATGCGTTACGTTGTATGCAATAAATGGGCTGGCCACGAACGTATCGAAAATGGGCGTAGGTGTATTAAGATCGAACTGAAATAAGAACGAAGAAACAGCCGTTAAGAAGGCGGTTAGATTGACGCCGATTATTCGCGCCAAGAAGTAATTTGGTGAAAATTTTTCGGTCTAAATATACCTTTGGAAAGGGTTGATATTGATATTTATACGTGTAAAATCAAACGTAGGAGTAAAGGTATTTGGGGTTGAGTACTACGGTACCTACCTACCTACCTATATAACTTATTTAGGCGAAGTAAAGGTCGAACCTTGGATAGGTACCTATTCGTAGCCGAATACGTCAATTCCTCGGATAAAATTTTGCAAATTGCATATAAATGAGAGTCAATGAAATGATGTTTACGTGATTGCGCAAAATTTGATTACATTTACATGAATCAGTCGAGTGAAAGAGAATTATTTGTAACTTGTGCGGTAAGATCATGAAAAAAATACCCATTTACCACGGAAAAAAAAAGGAAGCCATCTGAGAATTGAATTTGCTGTAATTAAGAATGCAATAGATTCTTCGAAAAATTTACACTGTAAATATTGCTTGAATTTCGATGTCTAAATTTTGATGCTAGTTAGAGTACCTCTCAAATTTATGTTTATGATAGTTATGTTGAAGAAAAGGTTTTCCCTGAATATTTCAACATTAAAAATTGACCTCTCAGTCTGAGCAATCATATGGGAACTTCATTGATTTACATACGAAGTTTCAATCCTCTGGGTCAGTTAGGATGTCTTGTACTGGTGAGCAAAAATCCAAAATTATTGAAAAAAAGGAGTGGTTTGGGCTTGAAAAGTAAACTTCCGTTTTTCAAAAGCACATCGTTCAAATTTCAACCATCAAGAGTTTAGTTATATTAAAACCCATATGAGGGGCTTTTGTTCGAAAACCAATGTGAACCTACTTTCCAAATTTAATCGATTTTGACCAGCATCGAGCCGAGCAAATGATTTTTAGTTTGGGGCGGAGGGGGGGGAGTATAATTATAAAAATCAATTTCAGACATTGCCAAAAATGATCGTAATGGTCTACTAGGGCCCCAAACGGATTTTATTAAAATTTTCCCCTCCCTGGTTTTCATTGACAATATAATGTAGAAAGGCTGTAGCTGGGTAAAGAGGATGACTTATTTAAAAGACTATTTAGGTATAGAAGAAAGTTGATTTTTAAGCGTATTCGCGATTTGTTATCTTATCATTGGGAGAGGGGGTAATTTTTACATTACTTCTTTTTATTTGTGAATTTTTGATCGATTTTTTTCAAACTTGGTATGAATGTGATAGTGCTTAGGGGGAGTGTTGTGGAGTTTCCTCTGATTTTTCAGACCTTCAGTATGACCTTGAAATCGAGGTTGAAAACTCTGACAAGGGATTGGTAGATCCCCATTTTAGAGCTGAAAATCAAAAAAAAAAAAAAAAAAATCCAGTTATTAAGAGTATAATTACACCCTACATATTTTTTCAAATTTTTTGGAGTGGTGGCCGATGGCTTCTTTTACAGTCCTCAAAAATAAGAATTACGCTGTCGGTAATTTGATATTTAACGAACGAAAATAGTGGTTTTTGAAGGCTGCAAAAGGGGCAACCACTCCAAAAAACTTTGCTTTACGATGCTTTTTTCTTGATCAGCATTGAGAACAGGAAAGGTTCAATGGGGCTAAAAAGTCAAAACCCTCAAAAAGCTCATCTAGGATCCTCATTGATTTTACGTACCTAATTTCAACTTCCTAGTTCAATTTGGAGAGAGTAGTACAAGGAACAAACATTAAAAATTAGAAAAAACGAACGAACAACCACAAATTTAGGACTGTGAGATGGGGTGAAATCGCGCTGAAAAGTCGAGATCCTCAAAAGGCACATCTATGGTCCTTACTAAATATATATACCAAATTTCAGCTTCCTACCTGTATTTGGAGGAGAGTTATGCGAAAAAGAAACCCAAAAACTCAAAAGTGAGAAAACCTGACCAAATAACCATACTTTTGGGGCTGTGAGGGGGTGAAATAAAGCTGAAAAGTTGAGACCACCCCCCCCCCCGACACATTCAGAGCCCCGATTGAATGTACATACCAAATTTCAACTTCCTAGCTCAATTTAATGGGGAGATAGGGAAGGAGCAGCTCTTTTTTAGGTTCAAAAACAGGGAAAACCCTGATATCTCCCCTCCCAATTGACCTAGGAGATTGATTTTTGGATATGTTATACAACTTCAAATTCTCTGTAGACTGACTCCGAAAGAAACAATTTTTGTCTTTTTGACCACTCAGCACTCCCTCCCCCAAAATGGGACAGATCTGAATTTTGGCCTAAGGTCGTCCCCACTCATATATATCTAATCAGCCGCCACACCGAGTCGATTGGCCGAATTGGAATGATTTTGGTCGGTATGAAGTAGAGTAAATTATTTTAATGTTCAGGAAAAATAAATTCAAAAATAAAAGTAAATCTCTGACATGGCCAATAATTGTCATAATGGTCTTCTAGCACTTCAGAACGAATTTTGTGGTATAATTCCCCGCTCCTCCATACGCCGTTCGTCGATAGATTGTAATAGCCTGGTTTTCATTGGCAACATGACCTAAAAAATCAGGCTAAAAAGTTGTAGTTATCTAAATGTACAATAAGGGTTAAGTACTGAAATGGCAAAGGAATTTTATTTACACTCGTATCTTACGCTTCAAGTCTTATTTGATATTTTTAGATGATAATTTATGAGAGAACATGGGAATGTTCTTAATACTCTGAGAAATAAGAAGTTCAACCATCGATCGTTACCAGAGATCAAATGAAAATCGAAACACGAATAATATATTTCCGTGTGTAATTTCACTCACTTGGAAATAATTAAATCCATGACTTGATCAATCTCGTTTTTTTTTTTCGGTCGTTTTTTTCACGAATTCGCGACTCTTTTCTTTCGAAACAAATTACATTTTGGAAAGCAGTGCCCATGTATCCCTTTTTATTATGCGTGGTACAACAGTAGCTCGTATATTATGGTGAAACCTCGTCACACGACATCATGGGTCTCTATCTTTCTTAATTCTCAATACTCAAACCGTACGTTAACTTTAATACGTACATAAGGCAGAGAGACGCCTGTGGAGTATAAATAACTCTTTATACCACATCTACATACATGTGGAATATATATACTGTATAAACCTCCAAAGTATTACTTTTATAGCATGCCTACGTCGCTTGTAGTATCTTTGTGTGGAAGAGATACGCGATTTACGTACCTTACATATTCCTAGGCTTGACAGTAACAAAATTCCGCTGTGTGGTTTTCAGTTTTTAGCATGATTTTCCTGAGGATAAAATCTGGCTACTACACGTTCGCTATCGACCTACGTGGCATTCGGGCAAGATCATATACACCATTAGTTTTATAGTTCTAGAAGTTAGTTTCGATCGTTTTTGACAATATCAGTCTAATGTATGTATATTTTTTCTAATAGGGGAGAAATAGTCCTTTTTCAAGTCAAAAAAAGGGAAACCTTCGTATCTCTCCTCCGACTTGACCTAGAAAGTTGATTAATACATCCGCTCAATACTGATCAAAGTCGACCAAATAATGGTTCTAGACCGGTTATGGCCGTACAATTTAGTGATAACATTTTGATTGCCTTCAAAACCAAAAACACTGTTTGGTCAAAATTTCAAAAATGCGGTAAAAAAGGAAAAAAGCTTAAAATGTTATTAAAAGTTTGCTAATTGTCAAAAATAAAAAAAAAAAATCGGAAAAAATTGTTAGAAAAATTGAAAAAAAAAATGAAATTATTACATACATTTTCATAGAAAAAAATGATCGCTGTTTGGCAAAAGCTATAGCGGGGTAAGGAGGGCGATTTGCCCTGTGGTTTCAGAATTCAAATTTATAATGGGCATTGAAAACTGAGAGGGGGTGTAGGGTCCCCTTTCTGTGTTGGAAACTCGAAATCATTTTCTTGAGTTATAATAAGTATTGTACACCTCCCAAATTTTTCTCAAAATTTTAGGAGTGGGGGCTAGGATATGTCGAATTCTTCTTTTTTTGAAAATCTGCAAATGACGGGGGTCACAACAGTTGCTAACTATCCTCAAACGGATGTGGTAAAAATTTCAACTCCCCAACTCATTTTTTCAAACTTGCAAAACTCACTTAAAGTTTGAAAATATTCAAAAATTTTCAAAAAATGGGATACAAATTTTTTGGTAGAAATGGAATTAATATTCATATTCGAATACAAAACGACTATTGTTGAGAAATTTTTGCCACTTTCGTTTTTTTCAGGAGTTTTTGAAAATTATCACTCTTTGCAATTTTTCACGATTTTTTGAAAACCCACGAAGGAAATTTTTTTGAGCTTTTGCTTTTTTCATGGGTTCTCCATTAATATTCTAGCATATGAAAATACAGCATAAATGGTTTATAAAAAAGAAAAAAAATGAAAAATTGCCTTTCAGTGTCTAAAACAGATGAAATGTGTCCCTTTTAACGGAATTTTTTTCGAAAAATCATTTTCTCAATTTTTAACATACTTATTTTAAAATATGCAAAAAAATACCTTTTTTCGAGCGACCCTGAAAAATTGTCTGTGGAGGATAAAATTGAAGTATTGGGCTTAATCATCTAAAATTTATTTCTAGAATCCATTTTGGGAGGGAGGGGGGTCTAAAAAAAATTTCCTTCGTGGATTTTCAGAAAATCGTGAAAAAACGCAAAGTGGTATTTTTTAAAAACCCCTGAAAAAAGGGTAAATGGCAAGAATTTTACAATAATAATAATAATTTTGTGTTTATATATGCATAATTATTCCATTTTTGGGAAACATTTTCAAAAAAAATTTATATTCGATTTTTTGAGAATTTAAAGAAATTTTTAAACTTTTAAGTGAGTTTTTGCAAGTTTAAAAAATTGAATTGGCGGGCTTAAATTTTTATTACATCTTTATGAGGTCATTCGGTAACTATTGGGACCTCTTTGTTTGCAGATTTCCAAAGATAGCAAAATCTGGCTCGTCTTAGTGCTGGCCCTACTCCGCAGTCCCCAAAAATCATTTTTTTATTTCATTACACATCTAATTAATGACTGAATAATTCTTATGTGAGCCTTTTCGTTGAAAATATCCTAGTTCAGTATTATGGACAACATAGTTAAGTCTTTTATCCTCATATCCTCTTGAAAAATTGTCACGTCAAGACCCAAGGGCAAATCATTGCGCTCAGGTTGATATGACCTTTACAAATTCTAATTTGATTAATATTTCGGCTAATGCGTAATATTTTCAAGGGCAAAAATTACTCCTCATTCCAACTCCTTCATTTTTCGTGCCTCAGTATTCGATAACCAGCGTGCATAATTACATAGTTGCATAAGTGCTTAGGCATACGTATCTTTGATTTTAGCTTCGAATTAAATTCGTAAGTTTAATTTCACATCAGCTCGACACACACTACAATCTTCAACTCGCAGATACCAATATTTCAAACAGACTAATGTACGTAGATACGTTTCTACACCACAATCACTACTCATTACGAGGGATATGGTGAAATATACCACAAACCACAACTACATTATATTAGCTCCTCCTTATCCTATTTTCTATTCACTTCTACGTAATACGATGCGGTTCAACGATGGTTTATCGCCATAACATGGTTCTATCTATCTGAAGTATAGTGGGTATAGATAGCTTCCAATCGCCCACACTGTGATATGTTGCTAGGTAAAGTACTAAACTGGGTACAAACAGGTGTACCTTTCGTGTAATATTCTGGTTGATAACATTTTAACACGCGTTTCTAATTAAATAATTTCTCTTCCTCGGGACTTACTTCATCCACGTATAGTACAAATTTGTCGCACTCCAACAAGTGTTGAGGTAAATGAATGAGATTTTAAACAGCATGAAGAGCTGATATCGGCTCCGTCACGCCAGTTCGCCCCCCCCTACCCCACCCAAGTGGTTGATGGGGTGAAAATGGTGTCAATCATTTGTGCTACGTTCGTGCACAAAAACTTTTTGTTTGTGCTCCTTGCCTTCTTACCATAATGAAAAATTGTCCTGGTAGGGGCTGGGATAACGAAGCCCTGCCCATGCGATGGAGGAGGGTGAAAATGGTGTAAATCGTTTGTGCTCCCTCCTTTCACCAACTGAAAATGGTACGGACTTGGGAGACGCAGCCCTGTCCATATGAGCTAGGCGAATAAAATTGGCGTCGATCGTTTGTGCTCTCCCCTTTCCACAGTTGATAATGGGAAGTACTAAGGAGACGTTATAGCTGGGGACCAAACGGCGGTAAGTCATGGAAGATGTTGAGGTTTGGGCACCGAAAAAATTGACTCTAACCCCTTTCCCCCTCGTTTAAGCCCAATATTCTGAGATTCTCCGCAATAAGATATGTGATGTGTTAACGTAGTACAGTGATAAAAAACAAGTAAGGTCGCCTTATTTTAAATGAATTACTTCACAATATCATGATACCACTTTACTGCAAGTAGGGAGTTCAATATAAATATTTAAGAGCCGTTTGCAGGGGAGAGAGGAGCTTACGTCCTACGGGTGACATATGAAAGGTCCGAAAATGCTCATTTAAGGAAATTTCTGAATTTTTAGCCTTTCATGTCTTCCTCCCCTATCTCCCTCTATGATACCAACGAAGGAACTATTTGAACTTGTCAGCTCCAATTTGAACGAAATTTGGACACATGAAAAGGGCATATCAGAAAACCTCATATCTCAATTTTCAGCTGCCGAAATCGATTTGGACACCATTAGGGGGTTTTAAAAATTTAAAAACAACGTTATGATTAAAAAAAAAATGAGAAAAAAATTAACTTTTTAAAAACCGTTATTGCTAAAATAAAAATTCAAGTTTCGCACCCCCACCAAAATTGCCCAAATTAATAGAGACAAATTTTAAAAATTTTAAAAACGCTCAACCATTAAAATCTCTTAAAAACTTGATTCTTTATTAAAATCGACTACGATAAACTATTTTTGGCAGTTTTTGACCGCACTGGGGCCCACTATGAATTTTTGAAATTTCTCTCAGGATATTCAAACAGATGCCAAAACTGCCCTAATTAATTTCGGCAGCTGAAACTTTGATGAAAGCATGGGCTATTTTTGAGCTAAAATGAGTGTTACCGTCATGATGCGAGAGTTAAAATCTAGGTTAACTGTTTATGTTTCAACTTTGAACTTCTTTAATTTTCCTCTTAACATTTCAACATGAAATTATAAATCAACCGTGATCAAGGTCAACTTATTTTCCTCGACATTTTAACTTGAGTCAAGGTCAACTGTTGGCGGGTTATCGGATGACGACATTTCAACTCAAAATTATGAAATCGATTTAAGGTCAAGATCTATTGTTTTGACGAGTCGACTTCAAACATCTTTAATTTTCAACATTTCAACTTAAAATCATAAAATAAGTCCACTGATGTCACATCTCTGATTTTTCTCAACATTTCAGCATGAAATCGTAAAATCGATCCTTCATAAAATAAGTTCACTGATATCATTCCAGGCCATAAAAATCGGTCCACTGATGGCAGTCCGACGATGACGTCGTCCTGTTGATGGTCTACTAATGTTATCTAATGATGATTGTCAACTGTTAACGATTTTTCCAGAATGCGCTATTATGAAATAAGCATCTTCCGATGTTAGTATTTGATATGGCCAGAAACGGTCACAATGGTCTTCTAAGACCCCAAAACGAATTTTGTTGATCCCCTTCCCTTCTCATCTGCTGCATGCTGCTAAAAATCAAGAATATGCTTGAAAATCATCTGTTACTAAACACCTAAAGAGTCTTTTGAAAAATAGTAATTTTGAGGTTTGAGGGCGAATTGCATAAATTTTGTCTGACTCATCTTTTCCACAGTTGCGACGAATAATTCCGCAAATGCTTATACTAGGGAGATGGTGATATCGTACCTAGTTCAAGTAATTCTGTTTTTGAGGAGTAAATGGTACGATTTGTTGCCCATTAAAAATTACTTTAATCGTTCTATGGACCACGGATGCTCTTGGGCACCTCACGTGTTATTTTATTTACATAAAGATTTCAGTGTGTAACATATCAGTAATTCAGAAACCTCAATAAAAAGGAAAACAAATGGGTCACCAAAAATTACTTACTAATTTCTTCTGATGCTGTAAACGATGTTATTCAGAAGGACTCTTTTTTTTTTGCATTTTCGTCGTGCAATAATAATCGATAGGTAGGTATTAATAATACGACGCGATGGTGGTTGTTGGTTATTGCGAATCCATCTATTTTAAGGACAGCCTTTCATCGTAATCGCGTCTAATTAAAGGCTAAATCAGGTTAGGGTGTGTGTGTGTGTGAGTAATCCAATTAACGAGAATGTAATATTTCGTCATCGTTGGGTATCTGTAGTGGTGCGTGCTACTAGCCTCGTCAGGACGATGATGATGTGGGGTTGGGGGCAGGGGTGGTTTTATAAAACAGGCGTAAATTATAAGCTTCAATATGAATCATCAATTGACAAGCTGGTACATAAGGCTATGGCATCGAGCAGGTCGTTAGACCGAGGGTGAAATTATAACACGATGTGGAAGCATTTGATGGTAGACAAGGACCTTTTCCAAATTGCTATAATTTTCGTAACGAGCGTACAAGATCGATGTTTAGAGAAATACTGTAAGGTCGACAAGGCGTCCTCTTCTTATTATTCTGCTGTTTATTACATAGACTAAAATAACGCGTATATAATCGCGTCGTATTTTCTTTTTACCTACCTACCTACCTACCCTATCTACCTCTCTATCTTTAATGTAAACGAAAGTGGCGTGGAAAATGAAGACGAGCGATCGAAAGTAAAAATGTATGCTGTGTTCTGTACCGTCTCTTTTCGCTTTTTTATTTATTTATTTTTTTTTCGCTGCATTCTCGTTATTTTCAATATAGTATATATTTTCACGTATATGTAGGCAGATAGGTATCAGATAATGAAAATGAAATCGATCCCGGTGGTATTGAATTAAACGTCTTCACGTGCCCTGCCTTATTCTTCGTTTTTCGTCGTACGACACCTACCAACGTATCTGGAAAATTGTGCAGAATAGGTATCTTCTGAGGGTGTTGAGTTGATAGACAGTAGGACAGGTACGTAGGTAGAGGTACGTTAGAAGGAACGTAGACTTTTATATAGTATTAAATCGGGGTAATTTTAAAGACACCTATGGAGCGAGGAAATCGGATACCGTGGCACGTAAATTTATCACTGTATTGTTCGGTTGACATTTTATGACAACGTTTAAGCTCTGTGCAAAGTTCAAATCGATAATCTGCGAATAAACTGCGTGTGAAGCGTATTAAATATTTTACGACAGGCCTAAATCTAGTCGACGTGCAGTACCGTCCCGTTGCCTCTTCGGTCTGCCTGCCTGTCTATCTGCCCCTCATGTATCATGACTTATTCTGTGTGGGGTTTTGGAAGAGCCATGTACATTATACATGTAGGTATAGAGGTGTTATGTGTATGAGCATGTAGATCGGTAGGTAGGTAGGTAGGTAAGTATGGAATATGAACAAAAACAAAGAGGTACGAGGATAATGTACCATGTACGTATAATAACAGTGTTGAATAAATGAACAATACAAAACGTGTATGGTACGCGTAGAAACAAATGGGTTCCTGTTTGTGATCGTCGCAGCTATCATTTCTTTCGTTCGTACTGAAACTGAATTCGAATTTATTTTGATTCAAGTTCATGTGCTATGATCGTTACGATAACATTGAAATCAATCACAAAGTACAATATTATATTGCTGTGGCTGTTTCAAAAAGCTCTTTTCGTACATGTACATTCTTAAAATTTAGTACATATCAAATGTAGTTCAACGTAGGATCGCTTTCTACCTTTTATCTATACAGCGTGTAAGGAGGCCTCAAGTAAAACCCCGAGCTGCTCTCCCTCGTATTTAGATTTTTGCCCCTACCTATGTACCCTCTGTCTAGAATGGCGACTGAGCCGCAATTCCCAACAGGAGGGGGGACTTTGTTAGGTGTTGGAAATTAATTGATGGCAAGAGAAATGCTGGTAAAACGGTGGTGTATTTATTTATAACTATGTGTATTTGAAACAAAAAAATTACGAAAATGCGACCGGAAATATAGCCACTGGTACGTTTAAAATGTGAGTAAGGAATAGAGGGACCAAAAATTTATGTTGAGCAGGTAGGCCTTAATCTACCTATCTCCAGCCTGTAGTTAACTGGGATGTTCTAGCGTGACCAGTGCTGTTAGGATGAACGAACAGTGTGTAAGGAGATTAACTAAGGTCAGGAAAAACTGTAAAAGAATGAAGCAAGAAGGAAAGCAAAAAAAAGGTTTTATTGAGGAAAGACGTGTTAGGATCAACGTATTACCTACTGATCCGTAAAAAATAAATGATGAAAGAACAAAGAAAAATATCCAAAAATTGTGAAAACCCTGGGAAAAAACCTCCAAAAACAAGTAACTCAAAATAACTTTGAAGGCCGATAAAAGTTAAGATTAACTCGGACTGGCCTAAAAGCCTGGTACGCGGACGAATGCGAAAGATCGCAATGGCCGCTGCGTTCGTATATTTATAAAAAAAAAAGCAAAAAATAACTCTTACTACATACACGGACTATCGCGAAAGATCGCAGTGGCCGCTGCGTACGTATATTTATAAAAAAAGAGGGTCAAGCTTGAGGCTGGAGAATTCCGCCTCCTTTAGATATCTTGCGATATCCGTAGATTAAATGATGAAGTTCGTGTTTTGTATGTAAAAGTTCGTATATTCGTGGATATAAAAAAAGGCTATTCTAGGATAATTAATTAAAATGAAATCATAAAAAACAACTCTTTGATTATTTGGAGCGCTTTTGCTGCTCTATTATCTTAAGAGTTTGTATCAAAAAGGTATTAATTTATCTGCGCAACTTAATGCTGCAGATTCTAATGATACGCGCGATCGTGTGATGCAGCGTATTCTCAAAATTATAAAAGTCATAGATCGGGAAATAGCGCATTTGCTGCTGTTCTGTTTCAATGACGAGCTCGAAGGCGATTCTACCTACCTATACTCGACATTATCTGTAAAAAGAGCCCCGTTACGAGATGATGAACTGGTTCATGTACTCCAACACGCCATAGTTTATCTATGAGTGCGGAGTACACTAACATCACCCGTTACAAGCGTGTCCAGGAAATTATGTCAAGACTTAAAATACCACCATAAAAACATGTTATTTTCAATATCTACTGTCATCAATGTCTAAAATTTTTGAATGTATTATGTAGTGCAGAATGATTATAACTTTTTAGAAAAGCATGATTTTTTTAGTATTTGTCAATATGGTTTTATCCCAGGACGTTCATGCCAGGGCGAAAATGAATGCTCGGCAAATTATCGAAAAGTGCAGGGAGTCCAACATACCTGTGCTGATGTGTTTCATACATTATGCCAAAGCTTTTGACTGGGTGAACTGGAATACGCTCTTTGAATTTTTAAGAGAGATGAGAGTCCCTGCTCATGTAGTAGATTTGGTGGGGTCCCTATATCAGTTCAATTCTATGGTGAAGAATTTGAGGCTTCTCAAGCGGAACAGGGAGTGCATCAAGGATGCATATTATCTCCGCAGTTATTCAACATCTACGGTGAATACATAATTCGCAAGGCTCTAGGACATTGTACTGGTGGTATTTCCATCGGAAGAAGAAGAATCTCCAATCTGCGATGTGCAGATGATACCACCTTGATTGCTTTGGATGAGCTGGAAATGGCGGAGCTCGTCAATATGGTGAAGATAGCTAGCAAAAAACTTGTACTTTGTATTAATACATCAAGAGGGATGAGGGGGGAATGGCCATTGCAAGGTTCGAGCAATCACAATTTACTATCGAATAGTTCAACTTTGAAGGCTCATGTTTCGAGAATGGTCAAACTTGGAATAAATCTGTCTGTGCGGTTTTGTAGATGATTCAAAGCAGGTTCGGAATCGATGGTCGAAATTTTGAAAGCTCAAAGCTGAACATATGAAACGAAAGCTCAACTTTTCATAAGTATGAAGGTGACATCTATCACTTGAAGAACGGAGAAAATTACCATGATAAGGGCTTTTAATGCTTGTTTAATCAACTAATTTTCAAAATGAGACCTCAACACGGTTGGGGGCAGTAGAGTCCTCAATTTTGGTCAAAATTCCAAAGAAATGGAAAAAGGAAATTGACGTATCGATTCTTACATTGGACAAGTGGTATTTCCATTGGAGGAAGACGAATCTCTAATCTGTGATATGCAGATGATACCACCTTTATTGTTTCGGATGAAGAGGAAATGGTGGAGCTCGTCAACCAGGTGAAAATAGCAAGCGAAAAACTTGGACTTTGTATTAATACATCAAAAACGAAAGTCATGGTGGTGGATTGGGCCAAGTGTCTTCCAGCTTCTACAGCCTTGGGCGAATACGAAATGGTCAACGCTTTTGTATATTTAGGCTCTATCATCGAAGTGGCTCGTCGGCAGACATATGGCGCCGAATTGCTTTAAGCAAATCTGCTATGACTGGACTGCGTAATGTCACATGTAATAACAGGATCTCTTGAAAGACAAGGAAGAGACTAATGCAGTCACTTGTTTTCTCTTTTTTCCTATATGCCGCGGAAACATAGACGTAGAAAGTAAATGAGAAAAAAAGAATCGACGTCTTCGAGATGTGGGTCTGGCAAAGAATGCTGAGGATACCCTGGACAGTGCGACGAACCAACATTTCAATCAACAAAGTACAGGAGCCAGTCAGGCTAAGTGTTTTATGCGAGAAACACACTCTAGGGTATTTTGGGCATGTGACCAGGAGAGAAGTCGAAAATCTCAAAAAGACATTCTCTTTGGTAAGGCCTTTGGTAAAAGAGGAAGAGGAAGATCTCCGACTAGGTGGTTTGACATAATCAAAGCGCGGATGGATTCTCCAGTAAGAGCTGCTTTACAAGCACAGGATCTTGACAGGTGGCGCAGTCTTTTAGGTGCATGTAATAGCGAGAATTCTTTCCTTTTTTGGGAATTGACTAATGGCGGGATCACAATAGCTTTGAAATCACTACAAAATGATGCTAACTAAATTTTTTAATAACAATAAACTGATTTAAAGTTCTAAAACTTTCAAAGAACCTAAAAAAACATTTTTTTGAAAATTTTTGCGAAAATGGAAGTATTAAAGTGCGAGCCACACCAGGCATATGTTTGATTTTCAAGAAAGCTGCAACTTTCATAATATTTGCAGTATTATCAGGTACTAAACAAATGATATCACTTATTGGTATTTCGTATTCTTTTAACACGGCCTCGATTATGTTCTGTAAACTTTCAGCTTTTTCATCTGTCCTGATGAAAATTATACCTAAGCTGGCAGGGCGAATTGCGTCTAATTCTCTTCTTTTAACAGGTTTTGCATTTTATAAGGAATGCACTGTCAAGCCCCAAGTACTTTCGAATCGAAACTCACTGTATAATACATGCATATTGCCTATCATACTTATACCGCCTACATTCAGACCTACTTCTTAATTCTACTCAAGGAAACAATCTAGTAAAAGGAAAAAAAATAGAATTTTTACATCCATATTCTACGTACCTACCTTATTATTATAATACATTTGGGACATTAAATCTATGCGTAGAGTATGCCGTTGTTTCGACTCGGTGAGCTATAACGTATCCTTATGCCAATGCCAATGCCGGCTTAATCCAAGGATTTAGCTTCGGATATCTTCTTATTCTCTTTTATACGCGAGAATGCGATAGTATATTTTTAACAACGACAAAGTCGACCCGACATATCAAATAAGAACAAAAACACTCGGACGTATTGTCTCCCAAACAAAGCTTCTCGTATACGTAAAGAATCTTGAGAAAAATATAAAGAAAGCTACGACGAAACATATTAATTCAATCAATACGTGGTTTTTTCTTCCTTTCCTACGATAACGACCGTACGGCACAAAAAAAAAAGAAAAGAAAAGATACCATTCTCGCGAACCTAATGGGAAATTTTCCTCTTCGCTAAAAGAATCGAGAAAAAAATAGTAACTGGATGAATATAAGTCGAAGCTTTTCATATAATTTGACATAGTTGAACGGGCATATATGTGTGTGGGAAAGAGCTGGAATGAAGGAGATGGATGGGGGAAAATGATTTTTTTTTTGACGATATTGTGCTGCGTTATGTACAGTGTGTTCGTGAAGTTTGTAAATTTTATAAATGTTGGAAAATTAAAACGGTTTTTACTGCTACGTCACGTCGTTTTAATTTGTCACGTTGATTCTATGTCATATTTTCAATGAAAATCCAGGCTATTACAGTCTATCGACGTATAGTGGATGAGAGGGGCAGGGGATATCAACAAAATCCGTTTTGGGGTACTAGAAGACCTTTACGAACATTCAGATTCGGTGTTCTGGAGAGCGCACAAAAATTGTGTGTTTTTGAGCAAATCGATATACAATCTAAAGTTGCATAATATATCCAAAAATCAGTCTCCAAAGTCGATTAGGTGAGAAGATATGAGCGTTTTTCTCTTTTTGACGTTGAAAAAAAAGACTTGTCCTCCCTTATCTCTTTTTCAAATTGAGCTAGAAAGTTGAAGTTGAAAAAATTTATTCAGTGATACTTGAAAATTGCTCTAGAAAGATATTGTTGTAAATTTATCAAGTTCTAAAATTGTGTACTAAATCGGATACCCATTTGTGTGGATTTTGTGAAGTTTTGAAGTTTTAACATTTCTTTTTCGGGCCCAATTTTGATGCAAAAGTTAAAAACTCGTGAGATTAGAATAGCAGATTTTAGACTTAATAAATCGACACCAATCTCCCCTTCAGAAGTCTAATTTGGATCCAACGCTCAAATGGTTGTCAAAATCGTATTCCACGACCACAAAAACCTCCGGTAGTAGACTCATTCAATTTTTGGCTCGCTGGAATTTATACCTGACTCGCATAGGCGTAAATTATTCATTTCCAGAGGAATTTTCAAGTGTCATGTTGCTTTTTTTTCTATTTGTCAGAGCTCCGTCCTGTGAGTACCTGGGAAAAAAGTAAAAAAAAGAAAATATTTGTCTTTTAACGCTCCTTAACGTTTATCTGAACCAATTTTTCGAATTCTTCAGCATAACGAACTAATCTCTAGAGAAAGTTGCAAATTTTCAAAGGGCAGTTCCCTCCTTCCCGCCCCTCCCCCCACCTTTACAAAAGAGGACTGCCCAACATTTTTTTTATTTTACACAACAGTGGGAAATACTATGCGAGGAAAATGCTACTAAGTATGAATCAAGCAGATTTTTAAGAGTTATTCGTATGAATTTGAGATCTAGCTCCTTCTCATGACCTCCTGTGAAAAAAGTCAGAGAAGTAAAAATGTTCGTTTTTTAATACTCTAGATCTTTGATTTTCATGAATTTTCCTCTAAAGCTCGCCGTTTTCGAGAAACATGAGTTCAAAGTTGAAAGAATTTCTGATTGGTTTACTGTTTTGAAAAATTCCTAGATCGTGATTGGTTAATTTTTTATCTGCTGTATTAAATGTGTATTTATTTACGCTTCCTCGACCACTGAGAAAGTTGAGCTTTCAAATATGAAAATCTTTCTTACTTGCAAATACGATTTATGTTTCGAGCAAATGGTGCATCGTATAGATTGAAATGAAGGGTTAAATATGATGATCAGAAATTTAACGTTTCTAGCGGAGCTTAATAGCTTTTTCGATTTTCGAAGTATAATAATCACCCTAAAACTAGAAAATTTTGAATTGAAAGAGCATTATGAATCACTTTAATAATATAATAATTATAATTCAACAACAATTCAAAAATTAGATACATTTCCGCAGTAAATTGCTGAACAAAATATTCAACGTATTAAAATAAACATACATATTTCAATAATACTAAATTGAGTAGACTCGTATGGTGTGCTTGAAAAATATTAAATATAAAAAACATTTCTCGACGCCTTTAATTTTGTAATTTATTCAGCAGTTTTCAAAATTTTATACACAAGACCACCAAACAGACACATCTAAGATCCCTACTAAATTTATGTACCAAATTTCAACTTCCTAGCTTAATTTGGAGGGGAGTTATGCGAGGAACAAACTCAAAACATGAAAAAATTTGCTCAAAAATAAGGCACATTTGGGGCCCCTACTTAATCTACATACCTAATTTCGAGTTTCTAGCTCAATTTGGAGGGGAGTTATGTGAGGAATAAACTCAAAAAATAAAAAAAAAGATCAAAAAAATATATATTTTGGGCTATGAAGGGGTGTAAAATTGGGCTGAAAATTCGAGATCCCCAAAGGCACATATAAGGCCCCTACTAAATGTACGCAGCTAATTTCAAGTGCCCAGCTCAATTTGTTGGGAAGATAGGGGAAGAATAGCCCTTTTTCGAGGTCAAAAAGGTGAAAAACCCCCATATCTCCTCTCCGAATCGACTTAGGAGATTGAGTTTTGGATACGTGATTGTTTAGTTTAATTTTGGAGATGAAGGAAAGAAATTTGTTAATTTCGTCTTCATCATCGGGTATGTTTGGATTGCTTGTTTGGATTTTAAGGTGGTTACTAGTTTGATTGTGGTTCGGGCATTCAAAGAGGAGGTGATGTACGGAGATTGGTTCAGCATAGCAGAATTGACATGTAGGTTTGGGGGATTTTTGAAATAGATGATTGTGTGTGAGTTTGGTGTGTCCA
>FIZR01012814.1:0-17653 GCA_900060175.1 Ferrisia virgata
GATGAAGACGAAACCAACAAATTCCTTTCCTTCATCTCCAAAATTAAACTAAAAAACCAAATTTAGCAATCGACACTGGGCGTAACAATCCTGGCAATTATACACGCCCAGTATAATAAAAAAGTAAAAAAAAAAAAAAACTTTATATGAAAAAAAAAGTTGGGCATTTCTCCCTTCCATGAAAAAATTCTAGATCATTTGATATGTAACATGTCCACGGCAACATTTTAACATCAATGCAAAAATCATTCATTATCATCTTTCATCGAGAATTTTTGATCAAAAACGTTTACTCTTCTCTTCACACCACTTTGACATTAGATGTTTTACATCATCAGTAGATCTCAGTCCCTTACGACCATATTGCACCTAAAAGATCGTGTCATTTACCACAAGCCGGTGCCTGTGAAACAGCTCCTACCACGGAGCCCATTCGCGCTTTAATGATGTCAGATCACCTGGTCGGGGACCTTCCTATCCCTCTTTTCCCAGGGGCGTTAGCAAAGAGAATGTCTTTTTCGAGATTTCCAACTTCTCTCCTGGTGACATGACCGAAATACTCTAGAATGCGTCTCTCGCATATAATACTTAATCTGACTGGCTCCTGTATTTCGTTGACGATTGAAATGTTGGTTCGTTGCGCTGTCCATAGTATCCTCAGCATTCTTCGCCAGACCCACATCTCAAAGGCATCGATTCTTCTTTTATCGTCCGCCTTTAATATCCATGTTTCCGCGTCATATAGGAAAACAAAGAAATCAAGTAATTGTATAAGTCTCTTTCTTGTCTTTCTGGAGATTTTGTTATTACATGTGACATTACGCAGTCTGGTCATAGCTGATTTGCTCGGAGCGATTCGGCGCCGTATTTCTGCCGACGAGCCTCCATCTGCTTCGTTGATGGAGCCTAAATATACAAAAGCGTCGAGCTTTTCGTATTCGCTCAGAGCTGTGAAAACTGGAAGACACTTGGCCCAATCCACCACCATGACTTTTGTTTTCGATGCATTAATACGAAGTCCCAAGCTTTTCGCTGGCTATCTTCACCAGGTTGACGAGCTCCGCCATTTCTTCTTCATCCGCAGCAATCAAGGTGGTATCATCTGCGTATCACAGATTAGAGATTCTTCTTCCTCCAATAGAAATACCACCAGTCCAATATTCAAGAGCCTCGCGAATTATATGCTCACCATAGATGTTGAATAACTGCGGGGACAATATGCATCCTTGACCCACCCTCTGCTCAGCTTGAAAAGCTTCAGATTTTTCACCATAAGATTTAAACTCACATAGGAACTCCACCAAATCCACTATATGAGCAGAGACTCTCATTTCTCTTAGAACTTTAAAGAGTTTCTTCCAATTCACGCAGTCAAAGGTTTTGATGTAATCTATAAAGCACATCACTACAGGTATGTTGAACTCCCGTGAATGCTTAAGAATGGTCTTCATGATCTTGTAAGCCCCAAAAATCAATTTTGTTAATACTTTCCCCTTCTTACCCGCCGATGAACCGTAATAGTCTGTTTTTATTTGATCATATCAGCATAAACCTAATCGATGGTTCCATTTCTGGATAAATTATTGTCAGTGAAATTTTAATAAACTTAATTCTTATTAAAGTTTTTAATGCTGATGATTCGTGTAAGATGGTAGTCTTTGATTTTAAAATAATTAAGTATATCGGTCAGAAAAAATTCTTAATATTTCATGATAATGAATTATTACTTTTGAGAATACTTTTATGACCGAGTAAAAATTCAGAAAGTATGCTTCAAAAATTGCGAATTTGAATACCTAGTACCTACATAAAGAGAGGTACAGTTTAAGATGGTCGTCGAATAGAATCAAAGTTACACATCTTGCACTAGTCGTACTTTTACTTAGTCGGTTACTCTACATAATATCACTGGAAATGATTTTTTTAATAGTATACTTATAATACGTAGTACGAAGCCCTTTTTTTTTTCTATCACAGTACTTCTGATACTCCAGAAAATAACAATAAAGGCTTAATGTATGTATTCTTTCTACGCGAAAAATGTCTACTTAAACATGCAGTAAATGATAATTAATTTAACCCAGTCGATAGAAGCTTCTGTAATAATTTTACGCTATTCTCTCTATTCAGCTTTTAAGTAGGTAGGTAGTTACTAGATGTTTATATATACATACTTTCCAAAGTGAAAAAAAAAGCTTTGCAGAATATGTGTGGAATACAACATATTAAACGCTGGTAAAATGTTCGACGTAAAGAAAAAAATCAATAAAATCGTTGTATGTAAATGCAGTTTAATTAGTTTGCTGTGCATCTTCTGCTTCGGAAGGAAATGAGACGTTCCTTTTACCTTGGTATGGATTACGAAATTCGTGAGTAATAATCTAAGGTTGTCTATCGTTGTACATAATAAAGAGGTTGAGTTTACCACGTGTAGGTCTAACTACCTAGCTAGACGTACCCATCTATCGTCATTAATATCACGCATGTTGAAATTTGTACACGTAGATGAAGGGCTAGTAAGTACACTGTACATTAGAACAAAGCCAAAGCAAACTATTCTGCAAAAGGATTTCATTAACGTTACACGCTGTATAAATCATCAGTAAAGGGCACAACGTAAACTGATAATTTTCTTTAGTACAAGCAATACGAGCATATACGTAGGTATGTGCTGTGTAGGCATAATCTAATACGAAACTAATAATTAATATTATACAAACAGAGCTGTCGATCACATAGCAGTCAAACGTTTAAGTGAGTATTATTACTCAAAACAAACTTTATCGTGAGTAAGATTATTTCTCAAATGTGAAAATATAATTTGATTAAATACAAGTAAGTATGTAACTATGTACTAGAGTGAGCCGAATTTTACTTTTATTGGAAATATGCAAATGGCGGGGTCATAATATTTGCAAAATGACTTTAAAATGATATGGTAAAAATTTCAACTCCCCAATTCAATTTTTAAACTTGCAAAATTCAAAGTTCAAAAATTTTCAAAATATCGAATAAATTTTTTTTTTGAAAATTTTTTCCAAAAATAGAATTATTATACAGTTTTGAATTCAAAATCAACATTTTTGGATTTTTTTTTCATTTACCCTTTTTTCAAAGTTTTTTTTAAAAATGTCAATTTTTTGAAAAAATATGAAGGAAATTTTTTTTGATAAACGCTTTTTTGAAATAAATTTTGGACATGAATTTTAGACGATTAAGCGCAATATTTCAATTTTATCCCCTACAGACAATTTTTCAGTGTCACTCAAAAAAAGGTCATTTTTTACATATTTTAAAATAAATTTATTGAAAATTGAAAAAATGATTTTTCGAAAAAAATTTTATCGCAAGAAACACATATCATCTATTTTAGGCTGTTAAGGACAATTAAATTTTTTTCTCTCTTTTTTCGTACCATTTATACTGTATCTTTGTACGCTGGAATACCAATTGAGAACTCTTAAAAAGAGCAAAAGTGGGGAAAACAGGTTTTAAATGGACAGAGGTAAGTTACTCGATCAATGTTACGAAGAATTTACTGAAAAAATTTCAATGATGTGAATGAATTCTTGAAAAAACACGAAAAACACATTCTTCAAACATCGCTAAAAAATCGTCTATGAGAGATAAAATTGAAATTTTGTACTTAATCATCTAAAATTTATGTCCTAAATCCATTTCAAGAGGGAGTTTATCAAAAAATTTTCCTTCGTAGTTTTTTAAAAATCATTAATAAAAGGGGAAATGACAAACATTTTTCCACAATGATCATATTACATTTAAATATCCATTACGATTCCATTTCTTGAAAAAATTTCCAAAAACTTTTTCATTTAATTTTTTACTTTGATGGGCCGAATTTTACTTTTTTTTGGATATCTGCAAACGGTAGGATCACAATAGTGTTAGGATTATATATGATGGTTTGCCTATTCTTAACGTTACAGGGGCACGAGTATGCGATTTTCAAATTCGATTGCGAGTCTTCTATATGATTTTTTCTTTAATAAAAATCTCATCGAAATGAACGAAATAAATTCACCTTGGATCTTTCTGGGTTATTTTTCTCCTCTATCCTGTTTTCATGTTCATTTGTTGAGCCCTCCAATGAAAATTTGTTTTTGGAGTAAAATCGAAACATTAAGCTGGATTATCTACCTATAATGAATGCCTTATACCAATTCTGAGAGCATGCAGTATAAAGGGTAATAGAGGTCATTCGCGGATACAGTGGATTTCTCATTTCCGCTCTACACATAAGCAAAAAGCAGAAAAATCGACAACTTGATATAAAATTTGTATAGAAATAAAGGAGGTGAACTTTAACCTTTGTTCCCATTTTCAAAAAATTGACTTACCCACTAGGGTGGACCAAATTTTCCTTTGTTTTTAGAAATCTGCAAATGACAGGCTCACAATAGTTATGAAATGACCTCAAAAGAATGTGATGAAAATTTCAGCCCTCTAACACAATTTTTCAAACTTGCAAAACTCTTTCAATGTTGAAAAATTTTTAAAAATTAAAAAAAAGTTGAATAAAAAATTTTTTGAAAATGTTTCTTAGAAATGAAATTATTATACGTATTTGAACTCAAAATGATCATTGTTGAGAAATTTTTGCCATTTTCTCCTTTTTCAGTGGTTCTAAAAAAATGTCACTGCATTTTTTCACAATTTTCAGAAAAACTATGAAATTATTTTTTTTTGAAAAACGCCCCCATGAAATCGATTTAGCAACTCAATTCTAGATGATTAAGCGCAATATTTCAATTTTATTCTGGATAGGTGATTTTTCAGATCACTCAAAAAAGGTCTTTTTTATGTATTTTAAAATAAATTTGTTAATGAAAAAATAATTTTCTCATGGAACATTTTAGATCTATTTTAGGTTCTCAAAGGAAATTTTTTCTTTTTTTAAACCATTTATAGATTATTTTTGTCTTCTGGAATAACAATTGAGAATCCCTGAAAAGGGCAAAATTAGGGGAAACAGATTTTAAATTTAACGAATTTTCCTACACATTTCATCTTAAAATCATGAAATCAATCCATGCCGTAATTTCGCCCCTTCTCCCCCTCCATCATTACACTCCAGCGTACATGTAGGCCTATGACATTACCTCGATGGAAAATTAATTTTTTTAAATGAAATATAATTCTGCGAATATCTACGCTATCAAATAAATAAATTTAAACTAAGTAAATGGAAATCATTTAAACATTAAAACTGAACTAAAACAGGATATTTTAATTATGGAAAAACTCTAAGCGGGTAAGTACCTATTAAGAAAAGTGAAACGTCAAAATGACTCGAGTAATAAAACTGAAACATAAATGATAAAACTATGCTCGTTATAGTTGGTCGGCATTAATTTAATTTTTGCTGCTTTTGTTTTTATAGTGCCATGAAAAATGAAAGAAAAATTTTAAAAAATGAATCGAATGTTTACGATAAGTAGACATGCCTAATCTTGGTAAAAGTGTACTTATTAGTCGAGGGTTTTATTTTAATAAATATTTGTATAACTGATCAACTCGAATAAATCAAATTATGATAAACCTGCAGTTTTATTCCATTTAATACGGTATTGATGATAAAATTGAATATTTGAAAAGTTCATATTTTAAAAAGGTACCCTTTCTTTGAAAAAAATTTTTTCGTCATTAATAATTCTGTAAAAACGTTGATAAATGCGTATTTTTTTGTGATGATTTCGATAAGAAATGAAATAAGCTTTGGCTAAAGACATTGTTTACCAAAGAAAAAGAAGAAAAAGAAAAACTCTGATTTGGAAAATGTAAAAAAGTGCACATCGTACGTAGGTACCGAACAAAATTGTTTCAGAGCTTGTTTGCTCACCTGTTTTATTAAAAAAGTTGCGTCGTTCGTCTTTTTTTTTTTCTTTCACAAAAATGTAACTTTTTTGGTCGGCTGTGAAAAGTTCATAAGCCCTCGAGTATCACAAGATATATCTATACGGTTGTCTGGTTGTATTATGTCTGAACGCTTTTGAACTGTAGAAATGCAATTAAATGGAAAACATGTGGCGACTTTGGAAATTCAGCCCTCGTTAAAGTGCAAAATTGAATTGATTGAACCGATGCAATGGCAACGATTTCTAAATATTTATATCTATCGAATGCCGATATTACGTTTGTTCAAATTAGTTATTTTCTCGAACATGGTTTTAAGCTTTTTATTCAACTTTCACGCTAACCGAGTTGATTCGAATGTAGACATTAAGACACCTAGTGTTGAATGGCAGTTGAAAAAAGTTTGAATATTTTTTTTTCTGTCCTTCGACAAAGCCGGTCATTGTTCAAAACGTCTTTCGAACTGTACCTATTTTACTATGGAACGCTCTTGAAAGAAATAATGGCACCATATTTGTATTCTGTGTAGCGTGTGGATGTAGAATGATGCATATCCGATTGATTGATATCTATACACATTACACAATTGAAAATTCAATTGTAGACCTAATCTGTGGTTCGTGGATTCGAACTAAAGAACCAAAGTCTTGATCAGCTGACAATTTTAATGGTAATTTGTTTGAAAGGAAAAATAACGAGCACACAGTTTATTAAAATGTTGAAAATAGCACGCTAAGGAAGCCGATTTGTCCTTTGGTCTGAGAATGTAATTTTTTAAAGCACTATTTAGCCCTAGTAAAATATGATTTTTAAGCGTGTTCGTCAATTTTCATCTCGTCACTGGTGTGGGGTGTGGAGGGTGGGATGTGCTTTAAGGTTGGCTGTTTCATACATTATTTTTCTTCGCGAATCTTTGACCGATTTTCTTCAAACTTGGTAGAAAAGTGAAAGTACCTGGGGAAGGGGGAGGGGGATCAATGTGGCTAAAAAGTCGACACCCACCAAAAGGCACATTCACAATCCCTACTAAATCTTCTTTTTTACACATAGAAAATTTCAACTTCCTCACTCAATTAAAATGGGAGTTATACGAGGAAAAGACTCAAAAAACTCAAAAAATTGACCTTGGGACTGAGAGGAGGATATGCTGAGGCTGAAAAGCTGAGACCTTCAAAAGGCAGATCTACAGTCCCTATACTAAGTCTACGTACCAAATTTCTTCTTCTTTAGCTCAATTTGGAGGAAAGTTATGCGTGGAACAAACTCAAAATATACAGGAAAACCCAGCCCAAAAAACTCACATTTTCAGGGATGTGAGGCGATGCAACTCGTCTGTAAAGTCGAAATTCCCAAAGCGTACATTTTTAATCTTTAAGCCTTTACCAAGCCTACATACCAAATTTCAACATCTTAGCTAAATTTGGAGGCGAGATAGAGAAGGAATATCCCCCTTCCGAGGTCAAAAATGGAAAAAAACTCGCATATTTCCCCTCCTAATTGAACTAGGAAGCTGATTTTTGAATTTGCTGTACAACTTCGGATTTTCTACCGATTGGCTCAAAAATGAACAATTTTTACAATTTTAGCTCTCCCGGCATCCCCTCCCCAAAATTTGGATGCAATGAAATTTGGCCTGAGGTTATCCGCACTCCAGAATTTTAAAATGGCGCGCCAATCGTAGCTTATTCCACAAATTTTATCGATTTTGGTCAGTATCGAGGTGAGTAAATAATTTTCAATTTCGGGGAGAATAAATAAATAAATGAATAAAAATAAATATCTGACGTGGACAAAAATAGTTGTAATGTCCTTGTCTCCCAGACCTCTACTAAATAATCTCTTTAAAATTCTTATTTTTGTTGTGACCTAAGCGCAAATCATCCTCTTTAGTTCGTTTTAATCTTAGCATATTGTTAAATAAAACTAATAGTATTAAGGTGAATTATTTTTATTCGTAATCCGATATCCATAATATTGAAATAGCTAAGGATTCTTGCGAATACCAAAGTTACAGTTGAAAAAAACGTAAAAATTTTAAACTTATTTTTTCAACGTGTACTTACCTACTTAAATTCGTAATTAAAATAGCTGCAATTATTAAAACAGAGTTGAAATTATTTACTCGACGATATCTTCTTTTTACAGACGCTATTATTTTCATTTTCTATCTACTCGAGGTATTTTTTAATTTTTTTCTCGATGCGCCATTGAAAAGAATTTCTCACGAATTGTAAGGTATCCGCTATCTACGCCGTCGGTAATAATTTTGATTTTTTTTTTTTTTCTTATCTAGTTTTGAAATCTATAATGAGCTTTTGTCTATGTGTTTTTTGCCTTTGAAATAAAGAAAATACTTTATTTTGTTGGTAGCAATTGGTATGGTATAAAATTTATAAGCCTTGGAAAGTATAGCTAATTTTCTTTCATCGATTTCACGTTGATTTCAAAGGATAAGAAAGCGCATTATTTTAGATAACAAATTACAAAGTTGAACGTTTTGCTACATCAATTTGAAAATGCAGTTGAGACTTACTCATTTGATGAGTTTTAAAATTCAATTACATGTTAGCGAATTGTACAAGTAAAAAAAAAAAAAAAAAAATTGTAATTCCAAAAACGTTTTGTAAACGGTGTTTAACTTTTTTCGATAAAATGAGAAAGAAATAACTCGTGTCTATCACGTTTCCGTTCAAAAATTCAGATCCAGGATAAAGAATCGCGGAATGATTTTAAAAAGTTGTACGGAAAGAAGTTAGCTAGTTTGAATAAGAAGAAGAAAAAAAAAACTTACGTAGGTGGGTAGTAGCTAGGTACCTACGTAAGTACGAGCGAGAGCATTTTCGAGACACTTTGTAACCTCGATTTTTTTTTTTTTCATTTTGTTTGTTTCAGGTGCATAGATAGCGATTATTTGAAAGTTTATGCTCACGACGAAGATGGTAAAATTAACGAATATACGCAGTGGGATAGCGTTTTATGCGGCCGATATCCAGATATTCCTCATGTACTTTATAGCTCTGTGCCGGCTTTGGTTTTGCAATTTCATAGCGGAAATAAAAGCAACAATTGTACGGGTTTCATCGGAACGTTTCGTTTTCTCGATAAACGTAAGTCTGAAATTTTCATATTATGGGGTTTAGATAAGCACCATGATGCTGGCAGATACTGTTGGTGGTGGTGGTGGTGGTGCATGGTCGCGACAATAACACGCGCGGATAATACCGTAAAGCGTGAAAGAGTAAAAAAAAAAAAAAAAGAAAGAAAAGGAAAAAAAATGGAAAAAGCACGAGGAAAAAAAGTCAGGCTACTCTGCGGTGTTGTAGGTACATGTTGGTTGTCAGTATGGCAATGAATAAAAAATTAAACTTTCTTGCCAACTTTCAGTGTTACATGTATAAAGGAATATTTACATCAACAAGATGACACGACATTCATTAAAAACTTTCGCGTTCGTGAAATGGGATTATTTATAAGATAAAATATTGCAAAAACTTTGATATATTGACGTGAACGTTGAAAGAACTAATACATCTCTCTCTGTTTTCCTTATACTTATTGTCAATAAAAACATATGTCAGTTCAAAACATAAGATTACCTTTCAATTTAGTTGAATTTACTTTCACCGCTCATCTTTCTCGGAGTAATTTTTTTATCGACCGAATTTTAATTTCAATTCTCAACTTTCTGCGCTATTTGAACTGTCGAAGAATTTTAACCATGAAATGAAAACGTGCGAGTCTCGTTTCTCGTAAATTCAAAATATTCATTCGCTGCGGGGAACCTATATGTAACGTTTTACAGCAATAATAAAGATTGTTTGGGGACAATTTTTTTTGAATTTTACAATACTTCGTTGGTGTTGAATAGTCGAGTCTAAGTTGAATTTCGTTTACTGAGTGAAACATTAGTGTACTATTTTAAATATATTTTTTACGAATTTTTTGCAAAAATTTAAAAATTTTCACGATAGATGAAAATTGTCATAATAACTCTGATGTATACTAAATCAGTACGAATTCAAGGTGAGTTTTTTCATTCCATTGTTTTTTTCTTTTTTCCAAAATCATAGGAATTTATACCAATTTAGTGAAGTATAATTATCGGAATTCTTAGCCCCATAGGAGTCCCTGCTCATATAATAGATTTGGTGGAGTCCCTACATGAGTTCAATTCTAAGGTGGTGAGAGTTGATGGTGAAGAATCTGAAGTTTTTCATGCGGAGCAGGGGATATTGTCCACGCAGTTATTCAACATCTATGGTGAGCATATAATTCGCGAGGCTCTTGAATATTCGACTGGTGGTATTTCTATTGGAGGAAGAAGAATCTCTAATCTGCGATACGCAGATGATACCACCTTGATTGCTGCGGATGAAGAAGAAATGGCGGAGCTCGTCAACCTGGTGAAGATAGCCAGCGAAAAGCTTGGGACTTCGTATTAATGCATCGAAAACAAAAGTCATGGTGGTGGATTGGGCCAAGTGTCTTCCAGTTTTCACAGCTCTGAGCGAATACGAAAAGCTCGACGCTTTTGTATATTTAGGCTCCATCAACGAAGCAGATGGAGGCTCGTCGGCAGAAATACGGCGCCGAATCGCTCCGAGCAAATCAGCTATGACCAGACTGCGTAATGTCACATGTAATAACAAAATTTCCAGAACGACAAGAAAGAGACTTATACAATCACTTGTTTTGTCCGTATTCCTATATGCCGCGGAAATATGGATGTTGAAAGCAAATGGTACAAAAAGAATCGATGCCTTTGAGAGGTCCCCTTTCTCCAGTAAAAAATTTCACCCAACAAACCAATCAAGAAAGTTTTTACTAATTCATTTCGAGTATGTCTCTTGGTTTGACAGTGTTTGTTTTTGCGGCGAACCGAATAGGCAATTCTATTAACTTGTATACTACTACTGCTGGTTGAGTGGTGAACGCTGTGATTGGAGTAAACGTTTGTAGTCTCGATTAAGTTTTAAGTTGAAAATTAATCGACTGCGGATTTATCACTGAGCAACTTTTTAATTTTCCAATTTTCCACCAAAGAGCCTTTCTTAATTAGTGTTGCAAGAACGCAACGAGAACGAGAACGAAGAACGCATAAATTTTCTAACGTTCTTCATTCTTCAGTTAATTTTTTTGTAATGTATTTGCAACATTTAATTTTTTTGGGGTTGTGAGAGGGTTCAATGAGCTAAAAAGTTGGAACTTCCAAAAGACCCATCTAGGGCCCCAACTAAATGTACATACCAAATTTCAACTTCCTAGCTTATTTTGGTAGGGAGATGGAGGAGGAATAGCCTTTTTTCATGGTCAAAATGGATGAAAATCCTTGTATCTCCCGTTCTAATTGGCTTAGGAAGTTGATTTTTGGATATGTGATACAACTTTTGATTTTTTGTCAATTGGCTTAAAACGTGACAATTTTTGCATTTTTGACATCTCAGCACCCCCTCCCTAAAATTGGGACTTGCCTGAATTTTGACACAAGTTCATCCCCACTCATATATATTTAATCCGCTGCCAAACTGTGTCGATCGATCGAATTGGAGCGATTTTGGTAGATACTGAGCGGAGTAAATGATTTTAATGTTCAAAAAAAATAAATAAATAAAAATAAATATCTAACGTGGCTAAAAAAACGTCTTAATGATTTTTTAGTACCGTGAAACAGATTTTGTTGATATCCTCCTCTCTCATCCGCTGTTGGTTGATAGACTGTAATAGTCCGGTTTTAATTGACAATATGACATAGAAAATAAGGCTAAAAAAAAGAGTGGGAATGGGGACGGGAACGAGAAGAATGGAGAACGCACAGGAACGCTCATTGAACGAATTGAAGTTAATAAACGCTCTTGAAAAGAGCAAAGTTGGAACTTGCAAAGCTGTTCCTAATAAGGGTCAAAAACGGTCCCGCCGCCCAAAATCAATCAAACTTGAGCCATAATATTACTTATGGTCTAAACACATCCCAAAAAAATCTTTGACTCCCTATACCCTACTCTTCAAGAGATATCGCGTATTGAAATTTCGACATTTGGGGGACGATAATTCTGGGAGAGGTGAGTGCAGGGAGTCAAAGATATTTTTGGAATTTTTTTAGACCATAAGTAACATTTTGGCTCAAGTTTGATGGATACTGTGCATGAAAAAACATCCCAAAAGCGATTCTTTTCAGGTTGATTTTTTATGTCATATGGTCAATGAAAATGAGACTGTTATTGTCTCTAGATGTATTGAGGATAAACGAGCGAGGTTGGGGTGGGGTATCAACAAAATCCGTTTTCAAATCCTAGAAGACCATTACTACAATTTTTGGCCATGTCAGATATTTAATTTCATTTTTTTCGTTTGGTACCAACCAAAATCAATCAAAGCCCCCGAAGTCAATTAAGAGGAAGATATGGGGGTTTTTCCTTTTTTTGACCTTGAAAAAGTGTTATTCCTCTCCTATCTCCCCTCCAACGTGAGCAAGCAAGTTTACATTTGGTATGCAGAATAAGTAGGGGTCACAAATGTGCCTTTGCGGGTCTAGACCTTTCAGATTCATTGTACTCACTCACAGCTCCAAAAATATAGTTTTTTGGCTGTTTTTTTAATTTTCTAAATTTGTATCTAATTGGACTAGAAAATTGAAATTGGGTGTATAGATTTAGTATAAGTTCTAGATGTGCTTTTTGGTGGCGTTGGCTTTTCAACATCATTGCAGCCCTCCTCCTCCCTCCTATCTTTACAACTGATTAGGTTTTTTTTCAAATCACATAATTATCATATTTCAGCCTGATGCTTTTTTTCTACTTTATAAGAGTGGATAATTAGAGTATCTTCCTTATTTTATGAAAATCATACTGAAAAAGTAACGCATTGCGATCTTTATTTAATTTTGTCTTATCATAGTCTAGGTGTTTTTCCATTATTGGAAAAATAATTATAGTTGATGAAAAATCATTTTTAAGGCTTTGGATACCTAAATTCTATGATTGGAATTTTTTCAATCATATTCTTTAAATTGCCAATTTGCCGACTATTCAAGTTTCACATTTTCATACTTGAAATTTTTGTTAGAAAATGACCAAAAAATGTAAATTCATCGGATACCTGGTACTTCGTGTTTGAAAAATATTTTAGATTTCATCTAAGTATAGATTTATGAAATTTACATACTTACTTATTTACTTACTTACTCACTTGCTTACTTACACACGTACTCACATACCTTGACGTAATTTCAATAAGTATGTAGTCTTGTCAAATATCACCGTTTATGAAATATATCAAAGCGTGTAAATTGCTATCTTTTAACAAATAACACATATATACGTAGGTAAATAGGTGCCTCTAGATACCTACCCAACTTATACATCTGCACGACATAAAAATATCATCGTACGAAACTGAGGTAAATTTGACAAAAAACAACATATTTTACCATTCTATCTATGGCATGGTAATACAACTTTAACAACACCGTTCGTAAAACACACGCGACATGACAGTTCCAATAAAACATAAAAACAAAAGAAAAACAAACGAAAAAAAAAAAAAATGTCGAAATTTCATCCCTTTAAAACAGGCTTATACCCTCTTCTACTATCTGCGGAAACCGTATCTTAATTATGTTTGAAATTAGCCAAACGACTCGCAGCCACGCTAAATTAACCATTCCGGTTGTAATAATTCTCAAAAAACTTCAATCAGAGACGAAAATGGAGAAAATAGTATCTTACGACGCGGTATGGTATGCTGGTGAAAAAAAAAAGCGAATTGGTTTTGGAAAGTTCTCTAATGCGTTTCTAATGTTTGCAAAAGCGCGAGGCTTATAAAGTATACATCGTAGACGACGTAGAATAAAATAAAACAAAAGAGTAAAAAAAAAACACAAAAACAAAAAACAAAACATTGCTCGCTGCAGCATAATGGAGACACCATTAACTCTTTGAAATATAAGAATTTAACTTGTAATGTCTTTTCAACGGTTCGCAATGGTAACGAGTGACGCCATATGTTGTGAATCTTGCCCCTTAATCCTACTACAACCACCTTGTACCTAACACCAACGTGTACGTACATGTATAATATATACAATAAAAAAAAAGTCACTTATGGTGTGTTATAACTTGTGCCGTGCGAATTTTATGCTGTAGAAAAGTGCCTAATTTATTATCAATTTGCTACATATGAAGTAATGACCTTCAGAATAATAAAAATATGGTTAGAATTAATTTTTGGCTGTTTGAATGGAAAAACGAATTGCAGAAAATGTTCAACCGGGCATGTACCAAATAAGGCGATCCAATACAATATCAGGGTCTGAAGTAACTATGTCCTATCACTTTAATCAGTCTGCGCATGGTTATACTGAATAAAATACTTCAAATGTGCATGAATACATTTTTTCACTATTTGTATTGATCTGAAATGGTCAAATGGTGATATAATATATGAACAGAGAATGCTTAAAAAGACTGTACGTGGGCATAAGCATGACAAATTTATCCCTTGAGGAATTTCAGGATGATATACTTTGATAGTAAATGCATAATATCGAGATAGATTCCTAATCAAATCTTTGGACTCCCACCCCTAGTGAAGAAGATGATTTTTTTTTAACGCGCCAATTAATCAGTTTCCTTAATTTTTTGGGTAATTTGTAAAAAGGGATTCCAGAAAAAATTAATATGTACCCTTCTCTTTTAACAATATCTCCCTCAAATGACCATTTTCAGCAGCATTTATTTAAAAAAAAAATAGGATAATAGTGTGGTATAGTTTTAAAATCATATTTTTCTGATGTATATTTGACCCTTTCATCGCGTATGATTTTTTTTTTAATTTTATTTCATAAATGCCATGGTTAAGGTATAATTAAGGAGTCAGTATTACAATGAACTGGATTCTTATTTTTTTTAAATTTTTTCCAAAAATGAAATTATTATGTATACCTGAACTCGAAATTATCGTTGGTAACAAATTTTCATCATTATCCATTTTTTCAACAGTTTTTTTTTAAATCCACTTTTTATGTATTTTTACAATTTTCTGAAAAACTATGAAGGATTTTTTTTTTTGAAAAACGCCTTCTCGAAATGAATGTAGGATATTAATTTCGGACGATTCAGTGCAATATTTCAACTTTATCCCACATGGACGATTTTTCGAAGGGTGTTTAAAAAATGGTGTTTTCGTATTTTTTCAAGAATTTTTTCACATTATTAAATTTTTTTTTTTGTAAATTCTTGGTAAAATAGAACAAGGATGCTTACCTTCTTTCGTTCAAGACCTGTTTGCCTAATTTTTGCCCTTTTTCAGGTTTCACAATTGGTATACTAGTACCAGAATACAAAAATACGACATAAATGGTTGCCAAAAAAATAAGAAAAAAATGAAAAATTGCCTTTGAAAGTCTAAAATAGATGTAATGTGTTCCTTTTGATGAAAATTTTTTCAAAAACGCATTTTTTTAAATTTTTAACAAATACATTTGAAAAATTTTAAAAAATGATAAATTTTGAATGCTCCTGAAAAATGGCTTGCCCAGGAAAAAATTGAAATATTGCGCTTGATCATCTAAAATTGATGGTCTACATTCATTTCGGGGCGGTGGGAGGGGGGGTCAAAAATATGCCTGTATAATTTTTCAGAAAATTGTGGAAAAACTCAAAAATGACATTTTTTAAAAAGCACTGAAATGAGAGGTGCAAAGGTTTTAGCCTGATTTTCTATGTCATATTGTCAATGAAAACCAGACTATCATAGTATATCGACCTATGGTGAATGAGGGGGGGGGGAATTTCAAAAAAATTCATTTTGAAATTCTAGATGACCATTACAATCATTTTTAGACGTGTCGGAAATTAATTTTTTTTCCAAAATTAAAATTCATTTACTCAGCTCGATACCGATCAAAATCGATCAAATTTGGGAAATAGGCTTAATTTGGCGACAAATTTGATATTCTGGAGTGGGATTGAACTCGGGTCAAAATTCAGTCGTGTCCAAAATTCGGAGATGAGGTACTGAGAGGCTAAAATTGCAAAAATTGTTCTATTTTATGCCAATCGATAAACAATCAAAATTTGTATAATTCACCAAAATATCGGTTTCCTAGGCCAATTAGGAGTATGAGAGTTTTTCCCCCTTTTGATCTTGAAAAAGAGCTGTTCCTCTCCTATCCCCTTTACAAATTGAACCAGCAAGTTTAAATCTAGTATGTGGATTTAATAGAGTCTGTAGATGTGCCTTTTGGAAATTTCAACTTTTCAGATCCATTGTATCACCTCATACCCCTGAAGATATGGTTTTTTTGTTGGTTTTTCGTATCGTGAACAGCCGTAGCAAAAAAGGACGCGAGCTGTGGTCTATTTTTTGTACTGTATTTAAATCTGGCATGTAGATTTAGGAAGGGGGCTCTAAATATGGTAAATCACCTTCTACCCCTACCACTGATTAGGAAGTGATTTTTCAATTTATAAATCTGGGACCGCAAGAACAGTGTTTCTGGTTTTTTACGTATGATGAACATTATGCTCTCTCCTTGAGTTGTTCCTCGCTATGCCACCGTTTCGGTATGTAGGCCTACCTATTCTTGATATTCAGTTGAGTTTCATAAACGAATCTACACTTCGCTGCGATTTGTATTGTAAAAGCGGAAAACATCATGGAAACTGTCATGGAAAATATGAGGAAATAATGAGGTTCCAGTTATGTAATGCAGTTGTAAAAAGTTTATTCTGTTAAAAAAAAACTATGCAATAAGTTTACATTTGATTTCTCAAAAAAATTTCCTTAACAGTGTTCTACTATTCCTGGAGCAAAAAGTAGAAAACTCTCACTTCATATAGATGGGGTACCTATAATGTAGGAAGAAACTTTGTTTTTGCGAAATGTTTTGGGTGGAAACACGAAAAAAACTGATCGAAAATAAATTATAACTTTTATTTTTGAATCGGGTGACTATGCTCGATGTTTCTAAAATTTATGCGAAATTCGCTGTGAAAAAGTACTCGCAAACTATTTCCGTTACTTCAGTTCTCTCCCTCTTAGCAATTAGCCATGTCCCATGCCACTAAACGTAAACCACCTCGCGTTGAAACGTATAGATTTATAATATGAAAGGGTTTTCTTACCTACTTACCCACTTACCCATATATAGCCGGCTGCGGCATCGGCACCCGCTAACCATCTAAATGAAAATTGGAGAAATTTAACCGCAATGAAAATCCGTTCATGCAGCGGAGACTCGCAGGTCATTATTTAAGAGATGTTGGTATACCTATTCCATTCGACTATTCATTTGCAATAAATTTTACATGGCTTTCATAGCAACATGTACCAAATTGTGTGACTCGAGCCAAATTCAAAGTTTATACTTGTTAATACCGAATGCACGCTTGATTTATCATTACCAATTAACATGGTAACACTTTGAAATTTACTTATAATACGTTTCCGTCTGGTATACTTTGGTTTTATGGAAGAATTGGCTAAATTTCATTGTAACTTCACCATTAAAGGCCAAATGATTAAAACAGATAGCTTCAACATTTAAGTATATACGTACAACATATGTATTAATTTCTATTCCTTTGAAGAAAAAATTCATTTAGTAATGTTTAAATCGTTTAAAATTTTCAAAAATAATTTTTATTTTTATAATATAATAAAAGAGAATGGAAATAATGAATATTAAAGTGTTGAAATTTTTTCAAGAAAATGTTTCTAGATTAGAAAAAAAAAAAAAAAAAAAAAAAAACTCATTTTACGAAATTGTTGGTGAAAAAAA
>FIZR01012815.1:0-11080 GCA_900060175.1 Ferrisia virgata
TTTCCAGAATTATTACATCTAGTCTATCGATCTGCGGTGAGGTGAATGCAAGCGGTGTACCAACTAAATCTATCCCCAATTTGAGCGAGTGGGTGCTGATGGATCGAAAACAGAAAAATTGCCCAGAGAATTCAAAGTTGCATAACATACCCAAAAATAAACCTCCTAAGTCAATCAGATGGAGAAATATGGGGGTTTTCCCCCTTTCTGACTTTGAAAAAGAGCTGTTCCTTCCCTATCTCTGCACCAGATTGAGCTAGGAAGTTGAAATTTGGTATGTGCATTTAGTTGGGGCTCAAGATGTGACCTCTCACCGATGTACAGGCATTGAAGCATTGATGATAATTTTTGCCAACAACAAGATACAGAGATGTTTAATTATAGCAGATTTTCAAATTTTGGTCATTTTATATGGAAAGAAATGGCCCAAAGAAGAAAATAACGCCGGTGTCGTATTTAGCGGATCATAATACACCGATAAATACCATTTTTGCTATTGTTTTAAAAAAAGTTTCAAAATTCAGTTTTTTCTCAATTTTTCATTGATTTTTGAATATTTTTATGACAAAAAAAATTAATTTCTAGATTTCAAGCAGAACTATTACGAAAATGGTGTTTATTCGGGTATTTTGACTCGCCAAACACGAATCCGACGTTAGTTTCTTAATTTGGTCTTTTTTAATTGCCAGTATAAAACACTCAAAATTCGAAAAATCTGCTAAAATTAAACATTTCTGTACCGTTTTCTTGAAGTTTTCGACTGTTGCGCAATCGAGTACGTTAAAAATTAATACGTTAGATAAATTTACGTTAAAAACACGATTTTAGGATATTTTTAAAATTTGGTCAAACTTCGCTATCAGGAACCGAAAACCCCCTTAACCGGCTGTACTCTTTATTTTGAAATACGTAGAAAAAAACTTTTTCTGAGTGTTATTGAAAAATCTTCTGTGCCGGATAACATTGGAATATTGCGCTTACTCATCTAAAATTTATGTTCTAAATTCATCTCAGAGGGGCGTTTCTCATAAACAAATTTCCTTCATGGTTTTTCAGAAAATCAGGAAAAAGCGCAAAAAGTTGCATTCTTAAAAAATTCCTGAAATGAGGGGTAATGCTGAAAATTTTTCGTTAATCATCATTTTATGTTTAAATATGTACAGTACAGTAATTCCATTTTGGGAGAAAAATTTTATTCGATTTTTTTAAAAATAATTTTCAAGCTTTAAGTGAGTTTTGCTAGTTTAAAAAATTGAATAGGGGGACTGATATTTTTACCATATTTCTTTGAGGTCATTTCGCAACTATGGTGATTACACCGTGTACAGATTTCCCAAAAAAAAGAAAATTCGGTCCACTGTACATGCAAATGTACCTCACACAATGCACTTACGAGCTAGCTTAGCAGGTAGCAGGTCGAAGTATGAGTATAATCGTGTTTGTGACATGTATGTACATTGTACAAAGTGCAAGGGTATCTGACGAATGACTACCCAAGTATACCTATGCTTACTTACTTACTTACTTACTTACTTACCTACCTACCTACTTACCTGTAGTACAGAATAGGACGGTTTGTCGAATGAAAGCCTCTCCCGCTCCCCCTTAAAGAGCTAGCTATTCGTGTTATACGTTTCGATGTGACCAACTTTTCTCTCTTTTCCCTATGGCATATGCTTCCACTTTTCTTTCACTTCGACAAAGTTTAATTAAGCTGCAAGGCTGCAACAATGACATTTGATTTTAGGTGTTGGGAATTTATCGTTGAAGTAGTCGATAATACAGTCGTATCAAATCATTTCAGTTGCATTTGCTTATATTTTTCTACTTTCAGCTACTCTAATCTGCACAGTATCAATCTGTACTTATGTGTAGTTGGCGACGTGTCTCGAGAATTCTCCTCATTTTCCTCCCTTATTTTTAGCTATAATATGCGACATTTTTAGAAACGTATTCGTTTTTGAGAATTTATCGTGTAACGTATCGCGCACGTATGACATTAATTATTTGCGGGCCACGAAAGGCAATAACGGCTGCAATGTCTACGGCGAGTCTTTTTTTTCCCACAATTTGACGCTTCAAGAAAGTGAATTCGAACCCTTCAATGTACGTTTACTCGCACGTTTTTTTTTTCACAAAGGCGCCGCGTCGCAAAGGAAATTAAAAAATAAACTAGAAATGAGAAGAATTCGGTCTTCTCGACATCTCGTGCATGCAAGTACAGCAGGCGCGAACTACGTAGGTACTTCTACTTACGTCTATGTAGTTGTACATCTGCGTTATGCGAATGTATCTGATAGATATGAAGGTAGATAGGTGTACCGTGTATATCGTGTCTGTATGTATTTATTTGCTTTACGAGTTTCTGTTGTTTATCTAGTACAAAGTACAAACCAGGTATTTATGGAACGCGTACCTACGTATAAGTAGAGGTACGGGTATATAAGGTAAAGTACCAATTATGGATCAGTTTTTTTTCGCCCTTCCAAAACAGATCAAAATTACGATTTTGTTGCCAAATTAACAAATTGACAATGCTACGCGAAAGAATGGGATTTTGACGGTACGATTGCGTAGTTCTAAAATGCTCATCTCACACCCGTAAGTGGTTCGAAAATTCTCAAAAAAAGGGGTATTTTTGAAAAAAGGTTCGATTACGGATCACTCTCACAGGCGGAGTTTGGTGATTTGGTTTGGAGGATGATAAACTAAAAAAATGAAAGGAATATTTACATTACAGTTATTTAAAAATATTTTTATTGTGGGCGGGGGACGGTGAGGAAAAGGCGATTGGAAGTTTAATTTTTGATGTGAAATGAAAACGTATAAATGCTCGAGCGAAGAGGCCCTCTAAAAAAAAAAAAAAAAAAAACGGATTTTCAATAAAAAAAAGTGCATTTCTCAAAGTTTTAGCTTTAATTTTTTAGCTTTTACGAGAAAAAAATCAATGCTTTTAGCAAAACCGTTTCGTAATGTTATTAAAATTTCAATGTTTGAACATTTTTCAAAAATTTTGTTACTTTCAAAAAATGCTCAGTCATTTCTTAAGTATTCATCTTACATAGAAAAACTTTCGGAAGAGGGAGAGGGGGCCTAATTCAACGCCTGAGGGAAGCTTAGCCTCTGCGTTCCCCTTATATCGGCGTATGATTACTCTGTCCTAAAAAATAACTAAACAGAAGAGAAACCATGTTATGACGTCATTTTTCTCACAAAGCATGATCGATTTTTGGGGTATTTTTAGCAGACATTTTTTGAAATAGGCGGTGGTTGAGTGTTCTGATCGAAATTTTGCAAATAACTCGATATATTTCGGATACTTTGGGTTACAAATTTTATGAGAAAAGTTTTTCGATGCTGGCCAAACGGCCATATGTGAGGAAATAAGAGTGATTATCAGAAAGGGGGAGGATTCTCGGTGGAGGGGGGGGGGTCGGAAAAATACGCACCCCGGCTAAAGTTGTTGTTTGGATGTCTGAAAGTAGCAATCAATCATAAAATTGCTTTTCACCTTCACATTGCACGGATTTCTATTTGAGAATATACTTAATGTATTTTTTCAATGTATATTATATACAAAAATGAGAAAATCAAACCGAGTGTATTCAAATTCCGAATAAAAATTCAATTTTGAGTATTTGTAGGTGCAAAAGTACACTTACACAGCATGATTCGGAATTCTTACATTGAAATATTTTCTCTTCTTGACTTGAAAAAGAGCTAAAAAGGACGAAATTTCACGAGTCATGAGTGACAAAATTGTACGCGATGAAATTTTTCCATTATTTGTTCCGTAATCTGCGGTAAAAATTCTATATAAATCGCCCTCAAAATTTCAGACAGCATTTCCTTTGTCGACTTGTGTGATCGTTTGGTGGTTCTACATAATCAGGGCCGGAGTGAACAACCTGAGGGCCCGGTGAACAGACTAATCTCCATAGCTTGAATATAAATTTGGAAAGAAGCCGACCTTTATCTCTTCAGCATTGTCGTGTAAAAATCGGCGTTGAATTCGGAAAAAATCGAAAAAAAATTTCCTTTTCGGAAAAGGCACACCCTGCATATCTCCCTGACCTGTGTACAAAGTTTCGAAGCGTTAGCTCAATTAGGACGACCTGTACAGGTGAGCAATTAATCGAAAAGTTTAGAAAAAATGTTTTTTTTGGACTTGTAATAGGATGGGTTAGAGGTGGTGAGTCGAGACACCCTACCAAGTTTCAACCTTCTAGGTGAATTAGTACGACCTGTACAGGCGAGCAATTATCGAAATATTCGTAAAATGGTCCAAATGGACCGATTTCTTGGGTTGTGATCGACGTAGACAGTTCATTTTTGGGTATATTTTAGCTCTTTCGATTCCCTATTGATTGTCAGTGAAACTTTTTCACTTTTCGATTTTTCGACCCCTGTTACCCCCATTCCCAGAAATGGACCTCTCCCAGTTTGGACCATGGAGCGTTCAATTTTTAATAGCAAAATACAGTCGGTGAGTTTTGGCAAAATTTCAAATTTCAGCGGTTTCGACCGGTTTGGGACGGAGTAATTGAGTTTTTCCCTCCGAAGAACTAGATAAAATGAAAACACCAGACCGAACAATTGTAATAGTCAGGGTTTCCCTTCGGAAAAACTGACTAAAAATTGCGCAAATTAATCCAATATTTTCACAATTGCAGATTTTGATAATTAAAAACCGAATTTTTCAAAAATTTTCGTCCTCGCTTCATTTGGGCAAATCTATTCTATTATAAATAAAGTTGAAAAAATTGTAATGAAAAGAAAACGTAGGATTACTAGTCGAATGGGTCATTTCCCAAACATATGACACCCGCTCCCCCATCAATATCGGACGGAATCGGCTGTACGGCTCACCCCCCTCCAATTCTAGTGATGCCCCTGATTAAAAAACCACACAAGAGCAGTTTTCCAGGTCTTAGGGAACGTGTTTGTAGTCCATATAAGATTGAAAATTTCAAGGAGCTGAGAAATGACTTCGGGTGCAGCTTTTATAAGGAATTGTGTGTAAATTAGGTCTGGTCCTGGAGCTGAAGTTTTTGATAGTCGAATAGCTGTTTGAAGTTCATGTAGGGTTATATTGCTGTTAATTGGGTGAGGTTCAATTTCGTCGAATTCAAGCGGTTTTTCATTTACTGATTTAAAGTTTAGGAAATTTTGATCGTGTGATTCATCACTGGAAATGGAAATGCAGATATGAGGCAAAGGCATCCGTGATTTTTTCAAGATCATTTTCAATTTCGTTGTTGATTAGAATGTTTGTTGGGGATGCGGAGGAATGTTTTGAATTAATTTTTCTAATTGAGGCCCAAAGGCGCGAGGGTTGGAGTGTTTGAGTGTATTTTCGAGATGAATTCTTGCCAACATTTACGTTTTTCCTGTTTGATTGTCCACCGAGCTTTTGCTCTTAGTTTTCTGTAGTTGATTTGGTTGAGTATAGTTTGATTTGATTTAAGCTTGTTTGAGAGCTTGGTTGCGATTTTTTATAGCTGAGGCGCAATCATCATTCCACCAGGGGACTTGTTTTCTCATTTTACGTATTATTTTAGGAATGGTGTGGGGATGATCGCAAAAACACTTTATGATATTTATATCGATATTAGGAATCTGCGAACTTGATTCGCCATACTTCGACCAATCGGCTTTTCTGAAGTTCCAATTTGGCAAGGGGAGGTCATGATAGAATATTGATACCTGATCACTGTAATTTGCTGAGCATAAAATCACGTCGATTGTAGACCAGCAATCGTAAGAAGGGCTGAAGTGGATAGGATCCGGGATATTCAGAATAGAAAGGTCGTTATCGTCAATGATACTTTCTATGATTTTGCCTTTATTATTGAGTCTAGAGCAGCCTCCAAAAGGGAGCTGTGGCAGTCAAGATCACCTGTGATAATAAAAGGAGAGGGTAGCTGGTCAATTATAGATTGGATGTCTGTGGTGGAGATGTCTAGATTAGGTGGCAGATATACGTTGCATAAGGAGACTGTGATATTGTTGGTGATAGGTGAAGTGAGATGGCGAGAGCCTGCTCTATTTTTGTGAGCTGAAACTCATAAAAACAGCGCATTTTATACGAAATTTGAATATTTTGAAAGAAAAAAATATGGTTCGTTTAACCGCAGAGAAAAAGAATAGCCCCCCTCTCGAGCCAACTCTCCTCGAAGCATTCCTGGGTAAGCCACTGCGTGCAGGTATAAAGTCTCCTCCACAATTTACATGGCACTTATGCATATTATCTACATAGTGTACCTATAGGTAAGTAAATGAAAAATCCAATACACCGTTTTCAATATTAAATTATTCAAACGTCTTATCGATTTCCGTAATGTAAGCTTCGCAATCATAATAGAAATATATACGCGAAAAAAAAAACTACTACGTCGTTATTTATAAACTTTTCAATAGCGACATCGTATCTTGAACTTTGTGCACAAACTTCAACTTCTCTCTGGTTGCAACGACGTATTCCTTCTTAGTACATATTTTCTAAACACTAAACGAATTTTGTATATACGCTTCAGATACTATAATATACTGAATAATATATCACTCGTTACAACGTGTCGAATTATCACATACTGTACGTACGTACAATACATATGCGAGTACTCGAGTACCATACTCGAGTACGTAGTATGTAGATGTACCTACCAGACACGAGACACCAAAATGTACAAAGAAAGAAGAGGAAAAAAAAGCCACACCACATATGTATGTAATGGTTCAATCCCTTAGAATAGTTCATTTCGAGACATGGAGAGTATATAGTGTGGTAGAGTGAGTGAGTGTACGTGCCATCGCGATTTACATATTTAATGTTATCAACTCGGAGACGAGACGAGACGAGACGAGACGCCATACTAGACTGACTAATTAGCCCTTTCCTCTGGTACCATTCTCATATATACATATACATATACGTATATATACGAGTATGAGCATGAGTATGCTGCAGCATGTGGTTTTCTTTGAAAGACCTTCGAAAAAGCCATATCTGTTGGTGCATGCGAAAAATAGGTACGTTACGTACTACCTATAGCTAACCGTTTGTATGGCAAGGCCGCTTCTTCGCACATTTGAAATATAATTACGTGATAAATACGTATATACGGGTATTACGGAAGTAATCGTAATGGAAACTTACACCAGCTCCGAGTTAACGTGATAAAAGTATATTAAGGGTTAAAAGCCTTTCATTTAATTAATCATCTACGCTCTATATACCATAATACTAACACAATTATCGTTTCAAAAACCTAAATATGCAGCCATAATCTTACAACAAATCATAAATTATTATATCATACTCTACAAGTTATTCAACTATATATATCGCTCTACACGTTTGACAAGATGACAGACGAATCTGCTAAGTCGTATCGTCGCCTATCATCAATCAATGCAAAATCTACCAGCTACGTTTACCATACGATTTTCTTTCGTATAACTAATTAGTAAAATCTACATAGATCTGGCTTACCTTTACTTAGTGTACTCATGTTGGCGAAACTTTTCGCTAACCTTCTCTCCATTCGAGTAAATAAATGAGTGATATAAAAAGTTTCCATCGAAACGTCTACCTATTCTAATAAGTAAGAAAGAAACAAGTCTGTAGATATAAAATTGTTCGAAATTTATTCCTGATTGAAAGTTTGCCGGATTACATGGGTAAAAAAGTTCTTTTTGAAAAGATGCGAAGAAAATAGGAAAATTCGTGTTTTTCCTCGAGGACTCTTCAAAGTACCAGAGAAAAAGGGAACAAAATTTTCAATTTAAGTTTTCGGCCGCGCATTAAAATTTCATTACCGTTTTTTTTTTCAATTCGTAAATTTTTTTCCATCTTGTAAAATAAACATTGAAAGAAATCTGTGGTCTGATGTAGAAAAAAAATAATATGGTTCCCTTTATATTATTATATTAGTTATATTTTTACAAGTTTGTACTTATAGGTGAGTTTTTACGCTGAAAAATAACTAGGCACGGAAATGGAATACTGCAAAAGGAGTAAAAAAGTTATGCGATAAAATTAATACAGTTTGTACTACGTACATTGTGATTTCTATTAATTTGAAAACGTCAAGTTCGATTATCGACTTAATTTCTTAACCATCCTCGCCTGTGTTCCGAATTGAACCACCCAACCTCTCCCATTTCTAGAAAAAAATTAAGCGATTGCATGCTTTTTATCATTTTTTCGCTGAATATTTTTCATTCAAGTTACGAGCTGACTCTAAACAGTGTTTCAGGAACTAAATTAACATTTGAATAAAAATTCGAATGAGCGTAAACTGTTTTTAATTTTTACAGTGATTTTCTACGCGACAGAGGGGAGAGTATCAACGAAATCCGTTTTGGGAAACTAGAGGACTTTTGAGACCATTTTTTTTTTTTTTTGGCCAAGTTGGATATTTATTATTTTTCATTAGACTGATTTTTCGTCAGCGACATCTTTGTTGACACCCACAGGAACCAATTTTAATGCAAAAATGCCATTTGGTTGCAGAAGTACTCTTTTTGGGTTGCTTATGTTGTTTTCGAATTTGTGCCACGCATATCTCCCTCTCAAATTACGCGAGGGAATTGAACTTTGTGGCATTAGCATCTTAGAGGCGCCTTTTTAGGCTCCTTGAGCCATTTCGCAGGCTCACAATCGCACATGATAATTTTGGGCGCAAAAGTAATTTTCGGATTTAAAAGTTTTTTGTGGGGGGGGGGGGTGTAAAAGTACTTTTTGGTTGTGAAATTCTTTTTTTGGATGCAAATGATTTTCGGGTGCGGATTTTTGGAATGTGTTGGGTATATCTTTTGCCTACAGCCCTCCCCCATTGAGGTAGAGAATAGAAATTTGTCATGTGACTTTGATATGGTCTTAGATATGCCTTTAAGTATAATTTCGGGTGCAAAAGTTGGGCGAAAGTGATTTTTGGGTGGAAATAAATTATAGGTGCTTTGTTAGGTCCAAAAGTATCTAATAAATACGAAAATGCATTCTGTGTGCAAAAATCCGTTTTGGGTGAAGAAATGCTGCTGTTTTGGATAGAAGTGATTTTTGGGCAGGAAAGTACATTATGGGAGTAAATGTGCTTTTTTGGGTGAAAAGTGCCTTCTTGGGTGGCTTTGGGTGTTTTTTGAATTTATCTCGCGCATATCTCCCCTCGAAATTGAGCTACAGAAGTGGAAGGGTATCCCTCGACAAGTACGGCGAAAATGCCCTATTTTCAGATTTTCAAAATTTTCATAAAATATCGTAACATTGTTGGGTATTTCTAAAAAAAATTGTAGGGTCAAAAAAGCTTTCCCCACCCCTTGCAATCTTTACAGAATTGCGAAAAAACGTATTTTTGGGGGGAAAATGCGGTTTTTTCGCGTCATGCAAGAAAATTTTTTCTCTCACCTGAAAAGTATAGAAGGGGTATGGGTATATGCACAGAAATTTTTTCAAAATTTTTCTGCCTCCGAAGGAGGAGGAGTAACTTGCAAAGGAAAATTAAAATTTCCATAGCTCCCAGCTCAAGTGGTGGGGGGGGGGTATAAAAAATTTTTTTGTCAAAATTGGTGATTATTATTTTTTGAAACTTTTTTGAGTGTGGATCCCGCTCGAAAATCAAAAAAATTGTGTTTTTTGCGTTTATTGACGTGGATCTGTTAGGGCTGGGGGTCATTGTGTGAAAAACGTTACGTTTTTGATTTTAGGATTTTATGTTAAAATGTCTGAGTCAAGTATTTAGTATTTGACTATAGAAAAAAATTAAAGGGCATTATGAGTGACTTATGCACTTTATGTTGAAATGTTGACATGAATATGTAACATTTTTTTTCATGTAACGTTTTTGATCAAAAACTCGCGATGAAAGATGATTATAATAGATTTTTGCTCTTTATATTGAAATGTTGACATGAATATGTCTTTGCATCTTATGTTAAAATGTCCAAGTTGAATAAATATGAAAAAATAATAGAAAAATAAAAGAATATATAAATTAAAAAAAGTAAAGATGATTATGTGTGACTTTTGCATTTTATGTTAGAATGTTGACATTGTGTAATTTAAAAAAATTAAAAAATCAAAACAATAAAAAATTGAAAAATTTAATCAAAAAATAAAACGTTTTTGCGTTACTTTTTTGGAGTTACATTTTTGATTTTTGAACCTTATGCTAAAATGTTAACATAGATATGTCGGGGGGGGGGGGGTTGATAAAACTCACAATGAAAGATGAGCACAGCTGAATTTTGGATTTTATGTTAAAATGCCTGAGTTGATATAGATATGTCTTAGGGCTGGGTGTAAAAGTGTTAGGTTTTTGAGGCGATATTTTTGATTTTTGGATTTTATGCTAAAATGTTAAAATGGATATGTCCTGAGGATGGGAAAGTTTGATAAAACTCACAGTGAAAGATGAGTATGGCTCATTTTTAGCCTCTATGTTGAAATGTCTGATTTGAGAATTTGATTTTTTACTAAAAGTTTTTGGTGGAAAAAAGATTTTTGCATTTTATATTAAAATGTTAGAACTCGTGATAAAAGATTATTATGTCTTAAAGAGTGGAAAAAAATTGATTACTTTAGCACGTAATACTGAATAAATTGACATAGATGTCAATTTAAAAAATTAAAAAATGTGTGATGTTTTTGATATTTTTATAATTTTTGCGCTCAATATAAATCTAAACAAGGATATATTACACAGAGTTAATTAAAGGTTCTGTGATTTGATGGTAAAAAAGATTCAAAAATTGATTCGGAGGTATGTGAGAATTATCATGAAAAAAATTGTGAATTTATCGATCGTTTTCAGCATTACAGGTCCTGTATCTACAATATACCTATTGATTCTTTTTTTTTTTTAATACATTAATATAACATTTTCAAGAGATATCTGTATTGATAAAAAAATTAAAATTATTGGCGTAAAGATCCGTATGCGGGTTTGTATTCGATACAACGGGTCGCAAAATGATTGTAACCATTGGAAAATTTTGGAATAAAAATTTTAAAACTTTTCACCTCTAAAAATCGGTCACTGTGGGCACAAATCCAGAAAGGTTCCGCAGTAAAACCGTT
>FIZR01012817.1:0-11776 GCA_900060175.1 Ferrisia virgata
TCTTCATGAAAACAGAGGTATTGAAATATAGGCTGCCAAAGTTGACAAATTACGTCGTAGTACGAATAAAAGCTTGCATGGTGGTGTGTTGGAAGAGCAGATCGGGGAGAAGAGGGAGGGGAGTTATTGAGCAAAATTCCAGTACTGTATCAATAACAATGAGTTTGGTTTGTTTTAAACGTTTTGCTTGTAACGGTAGAATAAAAATGGTTGAAAAAAACTATGCAAAATACCGAAAAATAGAGAAAATGCGAATTTGTGGGAGCTTGTTATAGCAGAATATTGGGGAGGTAAAATGCTCGAAAATGGGCACATTCGTCCAATTTTACCTTTACCGTTCAAATATGGTGTTTAAACTACCATACGAAAGCTAGTTTTCGTCGTAGAAGAAAGAAAACTGCGTTATGTAGTCATTTTTCACGAAAAACACCACAAGCCGGAGTCTTTTAATCTCGAATTTCGGGCACAGCTTCCGAAACTCCGGTCATTCCGTCTCCCTTTTCGTCCCCCCTCCTCTCCCTCCTTCCAAGTGACTTCGTTGTAAAAAATATTGTACTTGGAAAATCTCGACACTTCTTGTAAACCTCTAATTTTTGGGGCCCCGAAGTTTAGAAAGTTGGTATATTTCAAAATGCACGACTAGGTAAGAATGGTGAAATGGTGAATCAACCTCTCCTCCCTCCCTCTTATCGGTGGGATTTTCAAACTGTCCATTGCAATTTGGTCGTCCAAGGTCTGAAAAGTCACCGGTGAAAATTTTGCCACCCAAAATACAGGTTATTGAAATATGAAAGGTCAGTGGTGAAGTGGGACGCTAAAATATTTACCAGTTCGTTTTTTTTTCAGACTCTGGAGGTCAATTTGCGCTGGGACTGGCTGATTTGAAACATCCCAGCTGGGGGTCGATTCACCATTCTTAGCAGGTCAGTGCTCATGGTCTTTGGGAAATAACAACTTTTCAGGCTTCGAGCCCCAAAAATTTTCGAATTAGAACAAGTGTGCATATTTTAAGTGTATTATTTTGTAATTAGCGTGGCATTTTAATGCTTTTTATTACCTCACACACAATTTTACATTAAGGTCGGTCACTTTGCAGGTCCCAGTATTTAAAAAGAGGAGATGACATGGTGAGATTTTTGAGGATTTTGAATAAGTTTTGGGGGGGACACACCTTTACGAGTTCGATGAGCCAAAAAAAACTTTCTTTAGCCATTTTGTTCGTGTATTTGGTCATTTCTACTCCACAAAATGGTCACAATGGTCTTCCAGTATCCCGAAACAGATCAAAAAATTACTTGGAATTTTTTTTAAACAATTTAAACTCGAATCTTAAGATCTAAAAATTTTGCAAATTTGTTTTGAGATTATTTGGCAACCGTTATCAGACGCAAATCATTGTCGATTTTCAAAAATGGGATTTTACTTTGGAGGATGAAGAGATGACACCTACGAGAAGAGTACCAGATATGCTCCTGTGATTTAGATTTAACTTTTTACAGAATTTGATATTTTTAATATATAAAAATTATTGAATTAGGTTTTGTATAATTTTAAGGCAGCTCATAGTTCGCAATCGTCTCGATTGTTCGGGAGAAAATGAGCTAAAACACGTTAAATTGTGTAGGAAGGTGAAATTTTGATTTTGGTAAACCTCCTCTCCTCCCTTTTCAGTTGGCAATTAACAAGATGAACAGTGATGGAAAAGGATCAGCTGGTTCTAAAACGTGTAAAAAATTGTACACGCGTCTAAGTTGTACCTACACGAGCAGGAAGAAAGCTATTCGAAAAGATAGAAGAAGAGAGCAGTAGGAAAGCACTGAAATATTATTGCAAAAAGTACATACATAACATACATTTACATACACAATACACATGCGATCGAAACATTATAACGCATTGAAAAGGGGTACGTTAGAGACGCGGGCGGTCATCGTCACCGCTACCAACTTCTCCTGCGCAACCACCGTCATCTAATTATGCATTCGGAACAATTGCGTTTACCGTTTCAGCTTGGCTTGGCTTGGCTTAGCTCAGCCCGGCTTGGCCACCGCCATCGAGTCCACAAAAAACAATTCATTTTCTTGCCTCTCCTCCTCGGTTCATCCTGATGCTGTTTCGCTTTTTGGTACGTGTCTTGTTTTTTCTCTCGCTCTCGCGATACCGGTAGATAAGGTACTGTAGGTAGTACTCGTTAAAACCGTAACCTAACGAATGAGATAACGTTATCCGATTAAATCTTCCTCCTTTTTACCTCGTCGTCGCGTCGTCGTGGTCATGGCCCTGCTGGTCGTTGGAAAGATACCGCAGCTGAGAATTTTACTAGAGCGCTGCTCTATTGGTTATGGCAGCATCCTAAACGATACGTCTCGTCGTGCGTACATAGGTTGGCAATTAAAATTGCAATTCGAGCAGTACCAACCGATTTTACATTAGGGTTATTCTGCGACAACGGCGATGTTGTGAGGGTTATGCCAAGGCAGAACATGCCATGCGCTGTTGCATGTGCAGAAAAGAGGTTTTTTATGATATGAAGTAAGGCAGAGGTTACCAGCAGAGTACTCGGTTAATATTTCCGTAGGCTTCGTCCATCTCCTGAAGGATTGGGTAGTTCAAATCGAACGAGAGTGACTTTTCCTCACTCTGCCTTGTGGTTAAAAAAAATCTTCTGAGAGTGCAATAGAGGTCCAATTTTGTGTTCAGCGCTTTATCAACGGAACTCGCGATGGAAAAATCATTCTTGCAGATCAAGTACATGGTAATAATGATACAAGGAGAGCGTTTAAAAAAAGGGTGAGAAGATGAGCGCAAAGGCACTTTTTATAGACATCAGCTTCACCTCTCAACCTACTTGAAATTCTTCAGATGTGAGGTAATTTGTACCTATACCTGTATCAAAGTCCACCTTAAGGGGGGGAAAATTCTAGTCGAAGAACAATCGATCTGCAATTAAAACGATAATGAGAGGGGAGGAAGGGAGGGGAGAATATCTGTAAAATCCTTTTTGCGGTCTGGAAGACCGTTACGACAATTTTGGCTCATGTCAGATAATTATTTTTATTTATCCTCTCTCTCCACCAACTAAAAATCATTTGCTCAGCTCGATATCGACTGAAATCGATGACGTTTAGAAAATACGCTTAGATTGGCGACCAATTTGATATTCTGGAGTGTGGTTACCCTCGGGTCAAAATTCAGTTGTGCCCAAGTTTGGGGGAGGGGGTGCTGAGGGACAAAAATCGCAAAAATTGTTCTTTTTTCAGCCAATCGATAGATAATCCAAAGTTGTACAATATATCCAAAAGTCAACCACCTAGGTCAATGGGGGGGGGGGGTAGGGAGGCTTTTAATTTTGGAAAAAGGAGTCAACCACCTACGTGAGTGGGGGGGGGGGGGTATGGTAGCTTTTAATTTTGGAAAAAGGGCTGTTCCTCCCCTATCCCTCCTACAAATTGAGCTAGGAAGTGGAAATTTGGTATGTATGCTTGGTAGAAGCCACAGATGTGCTTTTTGAGGGTTGTAAATTTTTCAGACGCATTGCACTCGCTCACAGACCCAAAAATTTAGTTTTTCTGGTACGTTTTTCTTATTTTTTATGTTTGTTCCTCGCGTAACTCTCCTTCAAATTGAGCTAAGGAGTTGAAATTTGGTATGTAAATTTAGTATAGGTCGTTGATGTGCGTTTCGAGGGGTTCGAATTTTCAGACGCATTGCACCCCCTCGCAGCCCTAAAAATTTAGTTTTTTGGTACGTTTTTCTTATTTTTTGAATTTTTCTTTTTTTTTTTTTGGTCAATGGTTAAAATCGTTCCCTTGGCTAGATACCGGCTAAAATCGTTCATATTTAAACAATATGCTTAGAGTGAGGACAGATTTGATATAAATGAGTATGAATGACCTTGGGTCAAAATTCAGGTATGCTCAAATTTGTGAAAGGGGGTGCTGAGGGATTAAAATTGCAAAAATTGTTAGTTTTTGATCTGATCGATGAAGAATCAAAAGTTGTACAGCATGTCCTAAAATCAGCGTCTTATATCAATTAGGAAGGGGAAAAATAATGGGTTTAGTTCTTTTTGACTTTCAAAAAAAAAACAGCATCACTCATATTTTTCCTTCTCCCTCACCCTCTCCTATCTTCGCCCCGTTCAAATAACGTAGAAGGATGAGATTCGACATTGAATGGTTTCTTATTTTCAGCTCTATTGCACCCCCTTACAGCCCCCCAAAAAAGTAGTTTTTTAGTCAGTTTTTTCTCATGTTTTAAGTTCGTAGCACGCATAACTCCCCTCCAAATTGAGCCAAAAACTTGAAATTTGATTTGTAGACTTATTAGGGACACTAAGCGTGCTTCGGGAGTGGGGAGGGGGAGGGGTCAGCTCTCTACCTCCATATCTACCCGATGAATTTCATCCACTGGAGCCTTTTTCGCTGCTTCAGGTTGATCTGAGAATATCCCCACATAAATGAGATGTTATGTTGATTAACACTTCGATTATAATTTTCTTTTGGTGGCCCTCACTGATCGATTAAAAAGCCTGATGTGGTGGCTTGGCGGCTGACATCGATGCTAGTCCCATGTCGGAATTTTTCCTTCCTACCATAACCAGGTAATTACTCGTTTTTAATCTGGAATTAACCGCTTCGAAGCGAACGTGTTTCGAAAGTTAATTCGTCAAGGCAGATGAATGGCGACCGACGAAGACGACGACGGCGACGGCTGCTAAAACGTCTTCGTGCGGTATTTGGCAACGGATATATCTTCGTCCAATGCTATATAGCGAGTTTCACCGCGGTCATTTCAGAACAGGTGACCCGATTGATAATAAAACAAAACCAAAAAAAGAAAAAAAAACACAAAACACAAAACCTGGCATTAGTTTTTATTGTGGATGTCATCGGCGTCTAAACCTTAAATTTTATGCGACGATGTATTCTTCCAGTATTCTCGTATGATTATTGAATGATCAATTCTCGAGAAATGGGGGAGGGGGAAACCTCACTCTCATTCCGATACTGGACGATGTAGTGGACGAGTTGGCATCAAGAGTAAAACAAGAAAAAAAAAAAAACGCACATAAGAAGGACGATCGCGGTGTCGGACGCTTTTGCTCTATTATTTTCGTATATTCGCGAATATTCGGATTAAATAACGGATCACGCTGAAGGCATTTCCTACCATAAATAGGTTCCAGTTGCGAGTATACCGTATGCATATGTAGATATATGCACAACACGTTCATTATAATAACCATCTTGTTCTTTTACACGGCACACGGCTGGGCAATGGGCATGGCATGGATGGCGGTGGCGGTGGCGGTGAAAAAGCAACAAAAAATATCTGTATCGAAACCGGTTTCTCTTTGAATAAAACGAAAACCATAATGAAAATACATAATAACTCGATGCCCGGAGTCGTCATCGTCATCCCATATACATAGATCAGGTGAGAAAGAGAGGGCAATCAGTGATACAGCGAATCGTTCTCCTCTCAGAGACGGAAGGAAAAAGAAAAAAGAAAAAAAAAAACAGGTCTCCCACAGTTTAATACAAATCAAGTGAGACCGGTTCGCGTCGTCGTCGTAATAGGTCTAGATCAGGGTTTCCGAAAGTTCTCTATTAATAACAGTAATCACGCTTAAAACGATTAATTCTCCATTCACGGTCGTACCTCTTTTTTTCTTTACCTCTGCCGTAGAATTTTATGTGCGTCTGCTTGTACTTGGCTGGGTCTTTTTAAGCTATTGTCATCGCGTTTTGTCTTGTGTGTGTGTGTGTGTTTTTTTTTTTTTGAAGTTTAGCTATATGCAGAGTATTGCAAAATGTTGCTAATCGGAAGAGCGACGTGACGGGGGGGGGGGGTTAATGTGCGTTGTATGTATCATTGATGGTATTTTTATCGACGTGGCGATTTTCGCTTTGAACAATCGAATGTGATGAAATGGTAAAATTGCTGATGGTATTTAACTACAAAATTTCAATGTCTGACGGTTTTATAAAAATAATATCTTTGGAATGGAATGGAATTGTGCACGTATAATTATAAATTAAAGGCGTTAATGATTAGATGGTGAGCGAGTGTCTGTAAAATTATGAAGTCAATTTAAATATATTCAATAACGTCCTGTCTGTCTCGTTCACGAATAACAGAATTATTATTATTTTTAGCCTGATCTGATTTATTTTATTTTCAAAAAGAACCAAGACATAGCCGTGTATTGATTCATACCATCTGTCGCGAGGTGAGGAGACAGGAGGGAGGTGAAGAGTGGGGAGAAAGTTGCACAGGGCATGGAAAAGAAGTTGCAAAATGAAATTTTTTTTCGATTCTGGGTAAATTTTGAAATTTTAAACCAAAAGGAGGGGGGGTAAGGGTCAAGGGAAGGACTAAATTTTTAGCACGTTCATTTGACGTCATTTCGAAACTTTTTCCCACACACCACACCCCCCTCCATCCGACTTTCGAAAAAAAGCTAAAATTGAAACGTCCTAATAAAGAGGAATCAACCAAATCCCTCTTCGGTATTGGGCATACCAAATTTCTATGTTTATTTGCCAACAGACTAGGTACCTGCAGATGGCTCTTGTGAGTCGAAACGTCATAAGTATAATTTATATAGGTAGATATTATATTCTAGAACAAATTTTAAAACAGCAATAATTATAAATTTTCTTCATTTTGTGAAGAATGAAGTCCTTTTACTGGAATTGATACGGGACAAAATTGTTCTAATTTTACCCTTCGGCTTAGATTCGAGAGGTAAATTCCGTGTACTCGAATGGTGATAACCTTGGGTCAAAATTCAGCCTTGCCCAAATTTGGAGGGGGAGGACGAATCTAAAAAATTTTTCGTTTACAAAGTAACAAGTAGGGGAATTAAAAGCTGTACTACTTTCCTAAAAATTAGCTTTCTTCATCAATTGGGAAGGGGCAGGGAATATGGGGAGTTCCCCTCTTTTTTATTTTTAACAAGTCTGTTCCGAACACCCCCACTTCCAAATTGAGCTGAGGGGCTGCAATTTGACGTATACCTTTGGTGGGTGCCCTAGTTGAGTCAGGTTAAGATTAGGAAAGTTGTTTTTCAGTCCGGCCCATATCCCTCTTCCAAATTTAGCTGGGAAGTTGAAATTTGTCGTGTTGGTTGAGGAGGGGACCAGACCGTTGAGATGATTTTTGACGATGTCAGATGTTTATTTTTTCTATATCACTATTCCCCTTCCGTATGGAAATCATTTACTCAGCTCACTTTGATTGGGGATGCCTTTGGATCAAAATTCAGTTGTGCCCAAATTTGGGGAGAGGGTGCTGAGTGGTTCAAATTGAAAAAATTGTTAGTTTTCGAAACCAGTCGATAGAGAATTCATTGCTGCACAACATATCTAAAAATTAGTCTCTTTCGTCAATTAGGAGGGGAGAAATTAGGATTTTATCTCTTTTAGACCTTGATAAATGGCTGTTCCACGCGTATCTCCCGACTCGATTGAGCTACGAAATTGAAATTTGGTTTGTAGATTGAGCAAGGGTCCTACGCGGTCCTGGCCGGATGGGGATCAATACAACTTCTCACAGCCCGGTCGTTTTTTTTTCATTTTATAGGCTTGTGGCACACATTACTTTCCTTTCAATGTGGTTAAAATCCACCTTTTAACCATTTTACAGCTTAGAAAAAGTAATTTTGGGGGGGGGGATTTTATAGTTGTTTGAATTTTTCACTCTTAACTCACTTTCCTATTTAAACTTGGGAGTTGAAATTTGGTGTCTTTCTTTAATAAGGGTCCTGGATGTGTCTAGAGGGATGGGGGAGGGGCAAGGTATCAACTACTCGCTTTAAAATCACCCTTTACACATACCACTGACTATGAAAATGCTATGTTTTGAAAAATAAAATGAATTTTGATAAATTTTTGGTATTCGCGCAGTATGAACAAGAACATTTAATTTTTTACATCTGTTTATTCTTGAACGTTGAAATTGGCCGCGATGAGGGTGGTAAGAGTTTTCAGTGTGGGTATCGAAATACCTATATCAGCTCATGGGAGCTCTAAATCCCATTTCTGTTGCCAAAAATTTCAAATAAATATAAAATGAAAAACGAGTTAGTGCATACAACACTCGGATTTTCGAAAATTATGTAATGAATTTCAAAATGGCAGTTTCTAAATGTAATAATTCAAATTCCCCCCTCTCCCCCCATTCATCCGTTGAATCTGAAATACGATTAAAAAGCGACACTTATAAAACTGAAAATTTTTCTATATCGTAGCCTAATGTCTTCTTCTGAAAATATTTGTACAATTTTTTTTTTAAAGCTGACGACCCCCCCCCCCTCCTTTAAACTCCTAATCCTAGAATGGATACTGAAGCATACTGAACTCAGATTTGGTGATTTGTCAACGTTCGGTTGGAGCCACATTGAAAAAAATTTACCATTGTCGAGGTAGATGCCCAAACCATCCGTACTTCTGGTTTCTTCGTCAATGGAACCCCGAATACCGCAGTATATAATTGCTCCAGATTTGGTGGTATCTGCCCATCATCGGCATCTCATACTCGTATAGTATGTCGATGCCTACATATTATGTATGCATCTAATCTGATGTAAGGTGTCGCTGAAGCGGGTTAATGGTCACGGTCGGTCGTGTTATTTTTCAAGAAGAAAAAAAATTTACACACTCGTACCGTACGCGTAAGTCTACGTGTATACCGAATGTATGTGTGTAGTAGTGTATACGGTATACTTATAGTTGCACTTGTTGTCCTTGGGGCTTGCAGATAAATCCGATCAGATAACATAATGTAGCCTTTATAATATAGGTATTATTTGGCGTACAGGCAGATAGATAGAGATCGACGTACATTATCATTTGTAGCCGATACGAAAGAAAATAAATGGAAAAAATTCTCGTTCAGATGATTAATCAATTAATACCTATAAAGTTCATCGATAGGTTGGTCTAGGTATGGTGTATGGTACGTGATACGTAATCTATGAGCAGCATGATCGTATATTCGGATGGCTGGCCTTAAACACGAATCAGGCAGGTGATGTAAGTATTTTGGCTACCACTGTATCGATTTCAGGTTTATAATGTTGCTCTTTTTGATGGCAATAATTGAAAAATAAACCCGTATCGTAATCGAAATAGTATTTACAAAACGTTCTAAGGTCAAATTAACAATTCATCAAAAAAATACACGCCAACCACCGGCGTGGCATCGTCCATTATACTCGTTACAGTCCTACTTAGGTTCCTTTTATACGATTAAAATGTGCTGTGCAATGTGCACTTTTATCTGTGTGTATCTGGATTCATTCAATATATATTTTATATAAATAGGTGTAGGTACTTTGTAGAAAAAAAAGAAAGAAAGAAATGTATCCAGAGGAAGAATGAACCCGTTAGATAAATCGTATATTTATAATGAAACGGTACTGGTACACGGTGTTCGTAAAATCCTTATTTCACGTGTATATATAAATAAAAATTTAAGTCAATTTTTAGAAAATTTCAGTCTAAGGTCTGTATAATTTTTAACCTGATTTTCTATGCCATATTGTCAATGATGACCAGACTAGGGAGGGGTGTACTCAACGAAATATGTTTTAGGGTTGTAAAAGACCATTGAGATAATTCTTGGCCTTGTCAGATATTTATTCCTTTTTCTCTCCGAACTAAACATCATTCGCTGAGCTCAATATCGACCAAAATCGATGAAATTTAGGCAGTAGGCTTGGGTTGATAGAGGTTTTAATATTATCGCATGGCGATAACCTCGAGTCAAAATTCAGTTATGATGCCCTAATTTGAGGAAGAGGGTACTGAGCGGCTAAAATAGTGAAAAAAGTTTGTTTTTTGAGGCATCCTGCGGAGAATCAAAAGTTATATAATATATCCGAAAATCAGCGCTGTGGGTCAACTTGGATGCAAGATATAAAGTGTTTCCTCTTTTTGACCTAGAAAAAAAGGCTGTCCCACGCGTATCTCGCCTCTCGCAAATAGAGCATGTAAATTTGCCATGGATCCTGGATGTGCTTTTTGGGGGTTACAACTTTTTCGCCCTATTGTACCCCCTTATAGGTACGAAAAAATGTTTTTTTTTGCGGTTTCTCTTATTTTTTGAATTTGTCCCACGCATATCAGCGCCTCTTCCCTTTGCAAATTGAGTTGAAAAGCTGAAATTTGGAATGTAGATTTTTTCTCGATGGGTTTTGAACTTTTCAGCCCTACTGCACCTCCTCGCAGCTGCAAAAAGATGATGGTTCTCTGTGTGGTTTTTCTTATTTTTTGAGTGCCCTCATAAATTCTCCCCTTTGCCCTGCCCAATTGAGCTAGAAGGTCGAAATTTGGCATGCTGATTGTAGGTAACTTTTGGCAATGCTGCCAGACTAGGCTATTTCACATCAATTGGGCTCATTGCAGCCGTTGCAGGTCTTGTTTCGTTGACAAAAAAATCATGTTTGGCCCTCTTGGCCGATTTGAAAATTTTCAGGTTTTTCATGCCTGTTTTAATTTTTTCACTACTTTTTAATTGCTTTCCATCTGCTCATCATTTTTTCATCTCAATTGTTGTACAATCAGTGCTATCTACAAACTGTACTCTGTAATCTGTGAAAATGTGTTCGTTTTGATTTTAAGCTGTAAGGAATTCGAAACTGTAATTCAACTCATAAAGAATGAAATGAAAGAAGGTGATTCAATCTACTCAAAATAGCCTAAAAATGAGCCAAAATGTATCGTACTACTTCTCCTTTCAAGTCATCGAGTAAATTTTCAGTTTTGCCAGAAAGATTGAGGTTTAACCATCCTACATTGAGATAATTATGATTTAGAATTTTGAGATGAGCGGAAAATTTCATTTGGAAAGTATTCGGTGACGGAATGAACGCGTTCTTCCCTCTCTCTTGAGGATTTCAATTTTTGAGTCACATTGTTTTCCTCTCACAACCACAAAAAATTGGTTTTCAGGTAGTTTTTTTTCAATTTTAACCTGATTTCTGATTTTCTTTGCCATATTATCAATGAAAACCAGGCTATTACGGTTTATCGATCTAGGGCTGAATGGGGGGGGGGGGCTCAACAAAATCCGTTTTGTGGTCCTAAAAGACCATTAAGACGATTTTTAGCCATGCCAAATATTTATTTTTATTTTATTTTTTTTTAAACCGAACATTAAAATCATTCACTCCGCTCGATACCGACCAAAATCGTTCCAATTCAGTCAATCGGCTCAGTTTGACGGCGAATTAGATATATATGAGTGGGGATGAACTTGGGTCAAAATTCAAATATGCTCCCATTTGGGGGAGGGGGTGCTGAGGGGTCAAAAACGAAAAAATTTCCCCTTTTTAAACCAATTGATAGAGAATCAAAAGTTGTATGATATATCCAAAAATCAAACTCCCAAGTCAATTAGGATGGGTGGTATGGAGGGGGGGTACCCTTTTTGACCTTGAAAAAGGGCTACTTCTCCCATATCTCTCTACCAAATTAAGCTGGGAAGTTGAAATTTGATATGTACATTTAGTTGGGGCCCTAGATATGCTCTTGAAAGGTTCCGAATATTTAGCTCCATTGCATCCTCTCTCAGCCCCAAAAAGATGTTTTTTTTTTGATAGATTTTTCTTATTTTTCTTATTTTTTGAGTGTGTTCTTCGCATAACTACCCTGCAAATTGAACTACGAACTTGAAATTAGGTATGTACATTTAGTTAGTGGCCTAGATGTACCTTTGGGAGGTCTCGACTTTTCAGCCCCATTTCACCCCCCCCCCCCCCCCCCCC
>FIZR01012822.1:0-32511 GCA_900060175.1 Ferrisia virgata
TTTTTTTTTTTTTTTTTTTTTTTTTTTTTTTTTTTTTTTTTTGTATCTTTTGTAATGATCAGAATGCAGTGTCGAAATTTCGTAGGTGGTAACTGTCCGCGCTCGCTATTTGTACGTTGTTGCGTCAGTAGAGGAATATCGACTATCACATCACATACTCGGTAGATAAGATAGGCCTACATACGTTGTACTATCTACCGTAAGATATACCTGTGAGGGTGTTTGTGTGTATGTCTATGTCTATGTCTATGCATGATGCAGGGCACTATAACGAACTATTTGGTCAAAGTTGAAAAGTAAACACGAATCGAGGAGAAATTTCAAAAAATAAATAATTGAATTTTGTCAATTTTTCAGCCCGTATTGGACTACTGGCGCAGTGACACTGTGCCTTTTTCAGCAGCATAAATTAGGTACTGCGGTTTTTTTACATCTCATTTATTATTGCCTTCCGCTCGGCGAACAACAGTAGAACAACAGTAGCGTAGTCGTTACAGCGGCGAGGCGAGCATATTGAATCTTTATTTCCGAACATAGACGAAAGCAACTGCACACAACTACGACTTAGGGCTACGTACGTTCTATGTTGCGCGTACACTTGATTTAATGTCTTTTTTTTCTTTTTTAACAGCGCGGCATCGCAGGTAACATATACCTAGACTTAGACATATCGTACTTACGTATACTGTACGCCGCCTACATTGCTTATCGAGTAATACAGCCTGGATTATAAGCGCGCGAAATTATTCGCGAGACATCGCATCGTCCAAAAGTAAAGTGAAATACCTGAGTGTGGTATTATAAAATCTAGCTTAACTTTTCCAATACTATCGAAAGGTCTACGAGTATGTGCCGTACGTAACTATAGGTACTGAGTATACACTAATACACTATACGTCTACTAATTTGGAGCAAGGTATAAACAAAGATACAGGTGCGGGAAATTGTTACAAGTGTACGGAGGAAGAAGATGCGCTGCTCGTAAACGCTCCTGTATCCGAGCTTAATCTAGTCATCCATACGTACGTAACCTAAAAGCTATTTGATACTCGTATTTATGAAAAACGATAATCGTTATTCTTACGTTAATTCGGCTCCGCTTTCAGCGTTCTTCATCAGTTGAATTTTTTAGACGGAAAATTTTCACCGAAAAACATTCGATATACCTTAGATAGACGAGCGCGATCGGGATCACAATGCTTAACTCGTGCATATACCTATACCTATACCTATACCTATACCTTAGCTACAAGGTGTGTTCGCAGACTACACGCGTACTTTGTTTTTTTTTTTACATCCGCTACCTAACGTGTGGTCTTGGTGTTAAAACGAAAATGTACGTGCAATGTATTTCGCTGTTAATGAAGAGTTTTCCAAAATTTAGGTTGTATGGAGTGGTAGGTCTATAGTATTTGCCGCGTATACGTATAGGTATTTAAGTGAATAGGAAGAAAAATTTCCACGCACCACTATTACTGTATTGCACGGCGAAAGAGCTTTGATCTAACGTCTAGGCTCATCCTAAATCGTGTTTGGAGGTTGCCGCGCCGTTAGAGTGATTAACTCGCACCTGTAATATAGTGTAATACGAATACTCGTACAGTACATATAGCTGTGCATTGTGTACTGTGTAATTGTGTTGGCCAATATTTTTATAACGAAGAATGGCGTACCTATACTTATTCATACTTACTTGCGATCGAATATTTTAGGTACCTTAAGCATCCTTATTAGCGTAACGTAACGTAATGTAACGTAATGTAACTTGTAAGTATTATTTTTAGATTAAGTACCTCGATCTACCCACGAGTAATTTTGGTTTTGTACGCGTTGTGTAACATTTTTATAACACGTTTTGTTTTTGTTTTTGTTTTTCATTCGATTATTCATTTCGTATTTGTAGCTTGGTCCACCTAGCTACGGTACTACGGTAGCGAAGAATCAGTATAAGTAGGTGTGCGAGTTGTGTGACGACCTATCAGAAAAGGCAAAAGTGAACAATATTGCAGGAGTAGCGGCGAGGTTCGAATTTATTTTGCGAATGGATGCGCTTCTTTAAGCATTAAATTTTCATCGCGGAACATTCGAACACATCGAAGGCACACACGTTTTCAGACTAACGATAACGCAGATTTTTGAAAACAAGTATTTTTGTCGATACCGATTTTGTTACTTACGTACACGAAGCTACACACAGAGTAACTGGGAGGAAATTTCCTTCAAAGTTTTAGAAAGCTGACGCCGGGTGCAAAAAAATTTTACACAATAACCATCCATACTACGGTTTTGAGTTAGAATCGTAATATTTACCTATTTTACAAAGCAAATGCAACGAATCCGTTATTCCTAAATAGGTATAGGTATCTCCGGCTAAGACTTACTGTGAGTCTATAGGTAGTAGGTATACTTAATGAAGTTAGACCTACGTAAATAGGTACTACTGTTAAGTATCTAGAGATGTGAATACGTTATACGAGTACCACTATTGCTATCGGTATATATGCAGTACGATACACAGTATACACCTTACCCTGTACACAAATAATCGCGTCAATTATGGTATGTGTACTTGTGTAATTGTGTAATTGTGTACGTGTATACCGTATACCGCATAATATGCGTAACAATGTAAACTGCAAGGTCTACCTTCGGTGCATCCGAAATGTCTGACGTGTATCAGATTTGAATTGTAAATGTAATCCACCGACTCTGCTGTCAAATCACCGTTTAACCAATTCTGCGGATCATCTTCGACGTCTAAATATTTGGCAGGTAAAATGTTTTGCAAATTGTAATGTTCTTTATACGCCAAATTACTGCTAATCATGGACGAATGGTAGTCGGTTGGTTGAAAAGTGACATTTTTAAAATGTCGAGCAAAGTGCGCGACATGTTGACCGGAACCGGATGCAATCTCCAACAAAAATGAACCCGGCTTGATGTAGCTCTTCAGTACACTCAATATTGGCTCTTTGTTTCTTTCGGCGGCGGCAAAATTCAGCATTGGTTCTCTTCGTGCGTTTAATGCGATCGAATCTACTGAAACCTGTTTTATTGTTAGATACGTGGATTTAGGTACATGTACGTACTACATGCATAGATATGTATGTATCTATACAGGTAAGTAAGTACGTTTTTACAGAACTTTGCCATTTATAACATAGATATACTATACCTACCTACCTACGTCTACGTAGGTACTACTACCTAATATTTATAAAGCAATACTTGGTAGTCTGTTACACCTGCGCGTGGTACTTTTACAAAATGAGCAATTGATCACGTACATAGGTAAGTACTTAAAATACAAGTACCCGTATAATCTACGAGAAAGAAGGAAAGTAAAGAACTGCCTATGCTTATGCCTAGTTGGCTTGCGGCGCGGATTACTTATTAGTTATAAGTCGACGATGAAGCGCTTTTTTGAAACTTGTAAAACGTTGAACGTTAAATCGTAAAGGAGCATTATTACTACGTTGCGTAGTGTTCATTCGTACGATTTCGTATACGCGTCCAATTTGCAATTTCTATTCCTAGGAGGAACCGAGCACAAAAGTAATGAATAACGACTGGTGTACGAAATTAAAAATTATAACACCGATGCGAGCGTGAAATTCGAGTATATTCGGCGACGAGCAATAGCACGATTATAGAGTAACAACAACAACAACTGATAACCGAATAATCGTAATCTATGATAGTGAGATGATAACGAACGCGCAGACGCTTCTATAAGCTACGCGATAAGCGCATTACGTAGATAGCTAGATATATACAACATGGACGGATAGATAATTACCTACTAGCTACGTCCTAAGTAGTAGGTAGCCTAGGTATAGGTACCAGGTACCTGTAGTTGTACAGAGGCAAAGATATTTGCGTATGTAGACAAGTACTCAAGTTCCTGGAAAACCAGTATGGACTAGTTTAGGATTTAGCCTCCAGCGTTACAACTTAAAGAACAAAAACTCACACGAACTGAATCCGAACCCAGTACGCAAATCCAAAAAATAAACCGCGATAAACTCGATTCTTTTTAATTGTTGCCTTATTGGTTTACGTTAGTAAAAATGCGTATGTAGAATTAAGTATTAGTAATTTGGTATTGAAAAGTAAAAACTGCGATTCGAACTTTAAAATTATTGCAACTCACGTCAGTAAACCGAATCTTTCAAAATTAAAATGAAATAAGATGCCAAAATTTGGACATCGATTGTTTTTTTTTCTCTCTTTTTCGGTCTTCGATATTTTTTTGAATAACATATACTCACTTACTTAGATGGAAAAGAGACGCAGAGAAGGATGAAAATGACAAAAAATCAATAAAGGTTGGTTCTCTAATAGGGGGATAGCCGGGCCCCGATTTCATGCCTTCCTATACGCCAATTCCACTCCTTTAACCCTCGACACATCTGAAAATACCATTAAATCGAGTTTAAAATTTGAATTCCGATTTAATATGCCTAGATGTACTTCTTGTTTGCATTCTACGTAGCAGGTACGTAGTAGGTACGTAGGTATACGTGCAGGAGAATAGAGATGGAATGCGGCCAAAACGCTGTGTATCTACGATTATGTAGCTGAATTGGTACGAAACACGCGAGCATTTGCATATTCACAACTCACAAGCTCAGCTTTACGGTGAAATTAAAAGGTGCCGAATGTACAATAATACAGTACATATATGTACATATCCGATCGCTGCGCTGGTATACATAGCCTACGTACTAGTAGTACCCATCTAACATTTTGGTACCTAATATAGAATTGTACTCGCATCGTGAAGTGCTGCTAACTTACGTAGGTAGAGGTATAGGTAGGTACCCGTGTTTTTTAAACGCTAAAAGTGCAAAGGCGAATCGGATATTAGAAAAGTACCCGCTACCCGACAGAAGCGCATGTAAGACGATTCACACAAAAAATGACGGTTTATTGGCTTTCGTCAAGATGGATTATGGATTACGCATTATTTAATACTCCCTAATGTTTTTCTGATAAACTTTTTCGGCTTTTCGACTCAATTCGTCGTGCATCCTTTTCCAAACGAGCAGCTCGCAATATAGAGGTGTCGGATAAAAGATTGTGCGATCGAGGTAAAGTTGGAGCATGGCGCCGTATTTGGTCATTTCACGATAAGCGTCTCGCAGACCCCAGTCCGGATTGCACAGTTTCATCAAGTTGTGCAGATCTTTGTTAGCTTTCGGAGAGCGTACTGTGCCGTATGAAAACGTACCGTAAAAAAATGCCGTTCCGTTTTCTCTCAAGTATCGTCGAGTGGCTTGAAATATCTCTGTAAAAACAGTGCAACGTAGAGGGTAGATTTACTCGTGAATTATTTACATTCTGGTGACTGTAATCGGAAACGTTGTAAGTACCGATCTACGCTACTACGTACTGTCTACACCCAACTATAGCGTTATATCTAAACTCCATTGTGTGAGTATTTTCGTATAATATGTACGTAACGTACCATATAATATAGAGTATGAGTAAAGTACCTGCGTAAGTATGTGATGTACGAATTAACTGTCTAGATGTGTTTACCTATAGCTACACGCGCTAAAATGAATAGTATAGTATTGTATAGTATCGTATCGTATCGTATCGTATCGTATCGTATCGTATCGTATCGTAGATGTATAATAGGGTGCAGTAGGTACGTACGTTTAGTGCAGTTCCAATGCATCATATTTATGGAATTGGCGTTGAATATATAAGCTAAGGAAAAGTTTTCCATTTTGTGGGCTGCTGAGGCGAACCATTCATTCGGATCGGAACAAGGGTCCAAATAAATTGGCTCCAAAACATTTTGCAATTCGAATTCTTTCTTTTTATTCGAAATGGTACGCAATAAAGATTTATTCGTCTCGGAGGGTAGAAATTTTATACCGGAATGCGATAAATTTTTTGCCAAGCGGCAAATGAATTCGCCGTCGTTCGATAATAGCTCCAAAAACAACGTTCCATTTTCCATGTACGGCATGTATTTAGTCATGTAACGGATAACCATGTCCAAGTTGTTTTCCGGCTTCAAGTGTTGCAACATTTTATCTAGCGTGTCCTGCGCTTATCATACACACACAAACATATACTACAATACAAGTCAGCTATACCATGAAACTGCTGGGTTTTACTCGTATTTCCACCAAACTAACGTAGCTTTGTGTGCCGTATACCTGGTACCAAAGACCTATTTTAACGCGATAGCTGATTTTGAAACTTTCAAAACGCCATTATGCAAGTAAACAGCTAGACACCTACTTCTACCATTTGTACAGGTGATACGTACCTATGTAACTACCTAGACTTATGTAGCGTACGTAGGATACGAATTCGGCAAAGACTACATAGGTAATTAGGTATTACGAGCATAATTCGCCGAAACGTCGCTTCATCAATTTTTGACTTTCCACGCGTGTGTTATCTTGTGATACACCGAGTACTGATTAGTTCAATGATTAGTGATTAGTGATCACTGATGAATGGCAGTTAGTCCAGTACACAGTGAGCCGACGGTCGACGTAGGTAGGTAAGTAAAGTACTTCGTACCTACAGGTAACGAGCTACCTAACCATGCCGGCATATACTGTATGTATGTATGTATGTATTTAATACATCTCTACAAGTCCAGCTACTGTACTTGTTTGTACTTAGACCTACTGGTTTAGGTGAAAGACGAGTATAATTGAGTGCAGCCGAGCGATATTTAACAATGTTTCGTCCAATTTGCAGCAAGTGGACCGACGATCGAGAGATTACAATTGAGATTTACTTACGTATTTATCCACAGTCGAAATATTCGTAACGTTTTGTAAAATATTCCAATAGCAGCCGTCGTTAAAATTAGCATCCCAACTGATTATCAACGGTATAACGCAGATGAACAATGTTTTAAAATACAAATTTCCAATCTTCGAGCTACTCATAACTACGTATAGTGTAGGTGATACTCTATACCGAATTATTTTTTCACTGACTGAACAGTGAAGCGAACACTCGAAAACTCGACTGCGTTCCAGTAGCGTGAAAGCAACTTTTTACCCGATAGACCAAATAATCGATTAAAAAGATCAAACGTTTGATGTAGATACTAGATTCCTTAGCTATTTAATGACTGAGTTTAGGTGAAATAGTATTTTAATCGCTTATCTGTCGATAAATCAACTTTTTGATACGTTGTGATGATAAACGGTACGTTCTCGTACTTACTTTGGAATGCGCGAGTCTGTTAATGCAGTAGGTGTACAGGTGTAGCATGCTTTTTTTTAGCTATCCGCTGATAGGTAGGAATTACTTATCAGTTTAACGAGGTATCTAGCTAGTAGCTACCTACCTATGCTATACCCATTGCCTGTAGGAGTACGACATGATGCTACATACATATACGTAATGTAGTAATTCCGTCTAACCTACGCCTGCAATTCGGCATACGTGGGCTAGGTTGCTGGGTAAATTGTACTCGTAATATTTATAGCAATGTGATACTTGGCGGTTCAAGAAATTTGAAACAAACAGAAAATCTGTAGGACTGTGTCCGACTGCGTTATAACGAATAATAACAATAATAAGTTACGTAGATCAGATACCCTACGATCTTGCAATACCGATGATGATTGATGAATTACGAATTTACGATGGCGGTACCGATAAATACCGATCTATTTTTGTTGATCGATCCGCATAGATGTATAGCAGGTATCGGTACACGTAACAAAGAATAGGTTAGCGCAGAAATCACGCTCTTGCACCGAAGTGTGTAAAGTACTCGTGTTTAGCGTGTATAGAGGTATACTTGGAATGGCGAATACAAACTACCATAGAACGCGAGTGCCTTTTTTGTAAATATGCAGTTGTAAATCAGAAGGAAAATTGAACGTAACGGTTAGTAGTATGTTGAGTTTTTCCAATTCTTCTCGAATCTCCAACTCGGCATCTCTCAGACCCCACAGCGGATTTGCCGCTTTGAGTTGTTGATTTAAAACTCTATTCGATTCCGATATTGTATTATTATGATACTTGAACGGACCGAATAAGAAAAACAATCCCCGATGTTTCAGGTACTGGTTTACTCCGCGAATTAACGCTGAAATGAGAGGAAAACAAGATTAGGCGAATATAAGTACCGAACTACCTGTACGCGGGCCTAGGCTTAGGCCTATGCCTATGCCTATGCCTATGCCTATACCTCATCGGGAGTGAATCAAATACGCGAGCCAGTATTTTTTAAATTTTGATACGATTTCGTCGCATTTACAAGACGCAACGAAGAAGAAAAAAAGATTGTTTTTACGTAGGTATACGTATTCACAAATACACTTACGCGCAGTCACGCGTAAAATCAAAGCTTTCGCAAGCAAACGAAAAAATATGAAATTAGACCATTGAGGTTCTGCATTCGTAGCATCGTTCAATTATCGTATCGTTACTCGTTAGCGTTAAAAGCCAGGTACTTATTGGTACCTAGCAACCTACCTTTCTACCGAGACCTACTGGAGATTTGGATTTTACCAACTTTTCTCGAATTTCCGCGAGTAATTTCAAAACGAATAACCGGCTTTTTTTTTGCTCAATTTCTGTTTTTAATTCCAATCAACATATTTTTTAAAACTATACACGTGGAAATCGAAATTCACGCTACGAACGCAGGTACGTGAAAACCAAAGGCCAACTTTTTCCAGTCGAAAAAAACAAACATGTTGTTGGATTGGCGCCAATGATATGGTACTTTTTATTCGTACACCTACCTAGTTGTTGTTTTTTAAGCCTATTACCCAGATGCCTACTCTGAACGAACGCTAACATGACGAAGGCGAGAGATCACCATCTATACTTGACTCAATAACACAAAGATTTAGGCTGATGTTATTAAGGAATAGGTAGGAAGATAGATAGATAGATGTAGACAGATAGGTATGTATCTATTTATCTTTATAACGACGAGATTGCGAATTTAATTTTTAAATACCCCAAAGAACGTTGCCAAATTGAAGGAACAAATAAGCTTTCAAGATTTATGACATTCACAATTTCACAATTTTCAGTTGCTATCCGTTTTAAAGTTATGATCGACTGCGAAAGTGTAATTTTGATTTCTTTATAAACCTTTACCAATGAAATTTTCTCCATCGTCCAAAGTTTCAGCTGCTTGGCGTTCCTTATTTAGAAAACTGGCGTTAATTTAGAATACTGCTACCTTACCGATAGCCAGGCAGCTTTGTATACGAGTACAAGAGGAGCTGTGTCTGAGTATCTCCTACCACTAATCGCACAAATACCTACGTAAAACAGGTAAAATCGTATGCACCAATCCTATCTTCTAATAAGTGTTTCTGTAGTTGGGCCAATCTATTCGAATAATAAATTAATTTAGACCTACCTTTGTAACATTCTGGTGGAGCGAGATGTATCAAATACGAATTGAAAATGTAATCGATGGTTTCATTTTGAAAACTACGTTTGAACCATTTATTCGTATCAATGCGCACGTCGAAAAGAAAAGGCGCCTTCAAATTACCCTCCATGTTGAGTTTTTTAGCGAATTCGATAGTCGGTATGTTGTAAGGATCATGGTCGGAGGGTACGAATGTAATGGCCGGAAAGTGTTGGGCTAAATACGATATCAATTGCCCGGTTCCGGAAGTAATTTCAACGAACTGCGTATTATTTTTCAAGAAACGCAACAAATGCTCGCGCATAAGCTCTTTGTATCGGTCGGAGGGTGCAAATTTTCTGGTTCCGTAATCTGGGTCCTACAGAACAGCCAGTCAATATAATTAGCGATACGAATAACTGCAGGTCTAAGCGCAGATCAGCAGCGACCGATTGCAAACTTACCAATTCTTCCGAATAAAGCGAAGCGTACGAAAGTGCTATACAACAGGCATATGTCGAACAATACGCGATGAAAACACGATCTGATGAGAATATTTTCATTTCGAACAAACTCTCTCGCTACAGTAAGCTTTCGGCAATACAGGCACAAGCACGAGCGCTTTTCGAAATACTTTCGGTCGACAATCGTAAAGCGGCACCATTCTTGGAATTTTATCTTTCGAACAGCTAGTAACTTCGTATCTATACGTTTTATATTATTCTAATCTGAATTTCTGATCGTAGGATAATCGCTTATCTAGACATTTAAAATGACGAGTACCTAATTACTTATCAACCTCTCATACACGCATTTCATACATAACACATTTCGAACGCGTTAAAAAAAAAAGGTAAAAAATTACATCTCGACGAATATGAAACTTTATTCTTATTTGTTAGCGTCGATATGTATACGTATTTCTTCATACATGCAGGGTAGCTCAATCGTTCATCCTGTCGCAGGTACACCACGCTTTATGCAACGATTAATACATTCCTTTGCAAAAAAGTTGGAGATTTTTCAGCTCCACAACGTAACAAAAACTGATAATTATAGCCGAAAATCCGATTGCGAATTATACACAATACAATATCGTTTACCTGTTGGCAGTAAAAATAAACATACGAAACGTACACAACGTAATTTAACATCAAACCTGCGAACCTATCTTTTAACTACTACCTACCTACCTTTGAATCTTGAATACTTGTAATAAAGAAAACAATACCAGTAGGTATACATATAATTATATTCTACGAAAATACATGTAGGCCTAAACTTATAGGCACTGGGCGCAGATTTCTGTAGTCGACTTTTGGTTAGTTGAAAAAGAGACGCCATCATCGAAATAAATAATTTACGGTTGCTCGGTGAGCTCGAGAAAGTAAGACATACATAACGGTTGCAAATTTTATTGAAAATTCAATTCAAATGAAGATGAAAAATTCGGTCACGAAGGTGAAATCATCGAATAAGACTTATTGCGCACGATTTACAAACAACGAACATCGTCAAAAAACTTGGCGGTTTTAGTAACTGAGTAGATTTTGGTACTTAGATAAAAAACGTTTCGAAAATACTAAACAAGTTTTAATTATTTTACCAATTTTTTGTTGTCAGCATCAATGGTTCTGTTTCGGTAGTGTTGTCGGGTTCGTCTGCGAGATCGTCGTCGCAATAATTCAACGTTTCGGCGTTAGCTTCTTCCACAGGTATTTTCGATTCGTCCAAGTGGTACTGAATGATTTCGTCCTTTTTCCACGCGAGTATTTGATTATTATTCGGTAATTTGTACACCATTTCTAGGTACAGGCCTACATCGAAAGCTTCTTCGTTCAGTTCACCCCAAACCTCGCGTAAGCCCCACAGGTAGTTTTTCTTTCTCAGTTCGCGATCTAGTTTAACATTTTCATCGCCGTATATCTGTCCTTGCAATTTGAACGGACCGTACATAAACAAAATGCCACCCGCTTTTAAGTACCTTGCTGCACCTTCAAATATACCTTAAAAAAAAAAAATATACGCTTGTTTAGAGGTATAAGTGTGCCTACATCACAAACATAACTGCGTCGCATGTTCCAGAAAAGCATAGTTACGATGTAATAAGTAGGCAAATGCGTTTGTTACTTCGTCCGTAATACAGTAGATACTTCGTTACAGTGACAACCAACCTGTGGCTAGTTTCAAAGGCGCCCCATGTAGTAAATTAGCTACGAACATGTAATCGACACCTTCCTCCTTTATATCGCCGTCGAACCAAACTCTCGAAGGAGAACGAACATCCAGGTACGTCGGTTCCAATATATTACTCAAATTGTAGTGAACTTTATGCAGACGAATATCGCTTATCGGATCGCACTCGTACTCGGTGGGTTGAAAGGTTACGTACGGGAAATTTTGAGCGAAGTGCGTGATGTGTTCGCCATTTCCCGAGGCTAGTTCCAAAAACAGCGTATCATTATCCAGATATTTGTTCAGCACATCCACTATCAGATGTTTGCTATCGTGCGGACTGATGTTTAGGAACATATTATCCGCCCATTCCTTCGAAAAACAATTAAATACTCATTTAATAATCGTATGGGTAACTAACAATCGAGTCTTACTTACCTCGCTTATTAGAGCAGAAGGGTGTGAATCGTACGCATTTTCCGGCGTTGTTCGCGGTGTAGTAGATTTTTTGACCTTTTTACAATGAATATGCGAATAACAGAATATCACATAGGCAATCAATACGCTGTACACAATCGGATACTTCATAATGCGATTCGTTGATAAAATCAAACGATCGAGTTTCTACCTTGCAATCTTGAACGATCTTCGATGAAATCACGCGTTCGACTAAAATAATTTTATCATTTTTAAAAACGATTCCTGAACAAATATTCGACTAATGGTGCGTTTTTAAGAATCTAATCTCGTTCAATGATACATGCTGAAAATATCGTTAGGGTAATAAAAATATAAGAACGTAAAATTTACGTTACCAAACAATATCGTTCCCGATTTCGTTTCAAACATTCGAATCGACGGAAAGAACATTCTAAAGACTGAAGTGATAAAAGAACATATTACAAGAAATGAAGGAAATAGTCGGATGAATTTTAAAGAATAGAAAAAATATATAATTCGTTACATCTTAAAAACTGATACAATTAAATTATACAAATATCTATATACAGAGTACACTTGTGTGTATTTCGAATATTTCATTTTTGCTTTTCTACGCGTTACTGTATCAATCTCATAAATGAGAAGACCTTGCACTAGTAGCTATTCATACTTTTATATTTTTTCGACGACGAAGTATTATGCTGTGACTTTTCACGTCTTGAAGGGGCTGATTTAGACGACGATGAAGGAGTATCTTGAAGCCATCTTACCTGCGTTGCGGGCCCGTAACCTTTGTCATTTTTAGCGGCAATGCGAAATATAATCGCTGGCTTGGTAGTTGTATCGATATGAGCGGCAGCTAGCGAAGAATTATACACAACCGCTTGATTTTGAGGGCCGCAATAGACACGCACAAATGCCAGTTGACCCGGTACACTCGTAATCGTTTTCGAATCGCCCTGCGACTGAATAGTGGCATTTCTAACCGCTAGGCAAACGGAGTATTCGATTATTTTACCAGAATTAGCGGGTGGTGGTTCCCAAGACAAATGCGCTCCGTCAACGGATTTTGATATTTTAATAGAAGATGGCGCTCCAGGAAAACCAGGCAAGCAAGTTTTGAAGGCGGATACGTCACTCCATTCGCCTCTTCCATACGCATTTATCGCGCATACCCGGAATTTATACGCGGTGCCCGGTAGTAATTCGATCTTTTGACAATTTGCGTAAGCTGGTAATTGATCAGAATTGATATTCGTATGTTCATTGGTATGATTCGTATGATAAAAATGTTTTATCACGCACGACGTTCCTTTAATAATCCCGACGTCGCACCAAGGAGAACTTTCTATTTTCATGGGCGGCATCTGTGGAAGAGCAAGTACCTTGGGAACATCTTTTAGTTCATTTTTCATTGCTTGATCTTGTCCCAAAGCAGCGGAAGCTAATGTTGATAAGGCATCTGCTTCGCCGGTTTCCTCTTCTTCGTGTTTAATGTTAGCCGAAAATAACAGAGTCGAAGTATTCTGTTGTTCAACGTCCATACTTTGGTTTGTACTATCGGTCAATTGTTGTTCCGCTTTATTCGTAGCCGTATCCGGTGCATCGATGTCTTCGGCTGCTACCGAATGCGATGCTTCTTTCACATCGTTTCCTTGATCAACGTCCATTGAATTCGTGTCCTCGGTATCGGCATCATTCCTGCTGGTCGCTTCGTCTAAATTCGCTTCCATTGTAACTCACGAATACTTCCAAAGTTAACGTTGGCGAAATCTGCAAACGTCAAGGCATACAAATTGAAAAATGTTTGGATGAAATCAAATGACACCGATATCGCAGTAAAAGCAATGAAAGAGGATAATCGATCGAAAAAAATATCCAACATTCCGGTATAATGATACAACCATACAATCGCATGCTTATCGTGCCATCAAAGAGAAGTATACCCTAATTTCGAAGCGGTACTCAACATAAAAGAAGCGACTTACATTTCAAAAATCTTCAACGACAAATACGTGCCAATCGCAAGGAAAGAATCATAAACCATATCAAAAAACGTAAATCAAGCCGATATCTACAAACACTTCAAACAAATGTTATTTTACGAGTAAATTTTTGAAAATTCAATCTATACCATATTAGGCACATGATGTATAAATTCAAACAGATGATAACTTACGTTTTTTCTAAATTTTTTTCTCGATTAGCGCAAATGAAACAAGTCTCCAAATGTAAAACTGAAAATCTCAATACAACTCCTAGAACTCCATACTTCAAACTTACTTAAAAAAAAAACTAATTACATAAGTAAGTACATTGAAATTATTTTAAAAACAGTAAAACAACACAGAATACAATCATGCAAGACGCAACATAAGAGAAAGAGATCAGGAGAAGGCGGACTATGCGGACTACGGTCGGGCTGCCCGCACTACCGAATTACCGGGAACGGGAAGAAATAATATATTCAACGTTCACCGTTCTGTTAACGGTTATCGTTACTGGTATTTTTGAGTTTTTATTGTACCTACCTAACCAAGCTTATAGATACCTAGTACCACAACATGACCAAAATGTTGTAAAAAAAACAAAAATACCTTTACGGTGTACCGTTATGGACGATTTGTTAGGTTTTAGTGCGTGATCAAAATCAAATTCCGACCGTCAAGGTTTCAAGAAAGAACTCAGAATTCATCGATGAAAAGAATTATTGCAATGATGAACTGAATTGATGATAATAGTGTAACACGCCGTGATAAGTGTTTATTTTTGATTGTACGTTCGTCGTCATTATTGCACTGTGTGGTTACCTGTGTTCATTCAATCTCGTTGAGCGAAGCACGTGTAATGATTGCATTAAAGTTGAGCATGTGGTGAAAATTTTTGTAAAATTGGATAACTTGTTGATTTTTAATTTATTCTGTAACAATGGCGCTTCAAAATGAAGAATTTTACGTAACGTCTCTCATTTACGATTATTTGAGTAAAAAAGATGCGGCTATTGCGCAGATTTTCCAGAAAAAAACTTCTGCGGTATGTCTCGTTTATTTGTGATATTTTATATAGGTTTTCATTATGTGTACTCGATGTACTTCATGTCGTGATATTTCTTGTTTAGAAATCCCTTCCCAAAGGATCGCCATCCATAGCGGATGTTATTTCTCATTATCAAAAGTAAGTGTATATTCGTGTATTTTTAATATAGAACCGAGTGTATGAATTGTTTCCTGAGTTAAATCCCATATTTTGAACGCAGGACTGCTCAGAAGAAGTTGGAGTTGATACAGTCTCAAAAAACGAAGGCGTCTTCTTCAGATTCCAGTTCGGGTAAATATTCGCGAGATAGTCGTTTATAACTGATATCAAGTGTGCGGCATGTCGATAACATTTACTACTGCATTGGATAGCTATCAAGCAGTAGTGTTTTAACCATGCTACATGAATCACGAAATCTCAGGGCAGCCGTACTGTAGCTCTCGTTTGGCTGCAGTATAAATTTCGCACATGTAATGTTTTGTAAAAAACCAGCGTCAGTTCTATTGTGAATTTCTTTGTGTGTATAATTTTACAATCGTAATATGAGAATCGAAACTTACCAAGCATTACTAGTATCCACTTATTTTTGACATTGCTATAATATTTGTTATTTGTGTACTTTACTATCGTTCGATTCGTATTGAAAATTTTGTTCTCCATTCTTAGAGTCCGAGGATGAACCACCTGTTAAAGCTGTGAAATCCAATGCCAAACCGTTAACAAATGGAACCGCTTCTCAGAAAGTTGCTAAAGTGCAACAAAGTTCTAGGTACGTTCATTTTACTTAGTTGCAGTCAGAGTCGTGCGCAGGATTATTTCGAAAGAGGTGGTTTAGCAATATTTTTAGATCGTGCCATGTAATTGGTAGTGTACCTCAGAGCTAGATTCAAATTTTGGGTACGCAAAAAACTGACATTTTATGTTTTTATTTTAAACACAGATACCCTAGCGAAGCAAAGGTGAAACTTTGGCAAAAAATTATATTTTTAATCATTAGAAATTGGTTCTTTTTCGAAATATTTGAGTAGTTTACAGTATTTTTTTATTTTATTTTTTTTATGAATTTGGTTGTCCCGTTTTGCAGAAAAGTTCAAGTTTTTCGGTTGTGAGGTGGGGGGAGGGGTAGAATTAAGACCTCCTCTTGTTCATCGGTCTGTTTTTACTATAGTTTGACGAACGTGATATCAAATTTTTCGATGTGATTACCGTTATTATGTATTTTATTGCAATTATATTTCGTTTGATTTTCTTAAAATTTCTTATGTCGTACTCCTACAGTGAAGATTCCGACGAAGATAGTGAAGACGATAAGACGCCGGTAATTAAAAAGTCTGCAATCACTCCGTCGAAAGCCCAGTCCATTTCCACGAAGAAAGCTGTTACCGTACCGTCTGTGGCGAAAAAAGTTGAAAGCTCTAGCGATGATTCGGATTCGGACGATGAAGAAAGTTGTGTCAAAACTCCGGTTATACCTAAATCCTCGAGTGTGTCGAATAGCAAAGGAACGCCTAATACCGCGAAGAAACTCGCACCAAAAAGTGAAAGTTCCGAAGACGAATCTAGCTCGGAGGATGAAACTCCTTCTCAGAAACCAAACACATCGACTGCGTTGGCGAAAGCTACGCCGAAGTCTGCAGTTGTTCAATCCTCTGCCAAAAATTCCAAAGTTGCAAATGAGAGTAGTAGCGATGAATCAGAATCCGACGACGAGTCTGAAGTATCTAAACCACCTGCAAACAAGAGCGTAGGTAAAACGCAGTCAAATGTGAAAATCAATGTCAAAAAAACTACGACGAATGAAGAAAGTGAAGACTCGAGTTCAGATGAAGATAAGCCAACATCGAAGGCGGCCAGCATTAAAAACGCAACAAGTAGCGTTCCTTCAACGAAAACTGTGAAAAAACCACAAGTTAATGAGAGTGACGACGATTCTAGTTCTGAAGATGAACCTACTCCAGTTTCCAAAACACCTTCGAAAGCGCCGCTTCGTACAGCTACGTCTTCGAAACAGAAAAAACAAGAAACGGAAGAGAGCGAAAGTTCCAGCTCTGATGATGAACCGGTGGTCAAGACCACGGCCACTCCGACAAACACACCAGTGAATAAGGTTTCTGCGACTAAGGCTGTCAACAAATCACAAAAACAGGCCGATAGTTCGGAAGAATCTGAATCCGAAGATGAAGACGAACAGCAACCGAAGAAATCCAATTTGTCTGGTTTGACGACTCAAACAAATGTGAAAACTCCGATTTCGACGAAAAAACCTACCGCCGTTGCGGGTAGCAGCAGCAGTAGTGAAGAGGAAAGTGATAGTTCTGAAGACAAGAATGTTACTCCTGTCAATTCTAAGCGCAAAACAGTGCAGGGAACGGTGAAAGGTACTCCAGCACCCGCCTCGTTCAAAAAACAAACGCAGATAAAAAATGTCACTAGCAATAATGATGATTCGAGTAAGTTGTCACGTGTTTGGTGTAACGTACGTCCTCTTAAGCTAGACTTTAAAACACCAAATTGAATTGCAGAAAACGTAAAACAAGTGTCTAAGAAACCTGCAGCCAGCAGCGAGGAAAGTTCAGAAGATGATAGCGATGAAGACGTCACGAAAACCCCTTCAACAGGTAGCGCATACTGCATTACTGTATACACGCGCTTAGTATTTGTATAGGCTTAGCTAATGGAAAAAAAAACACGATTATTAACTGACGAGATTTTTTTTTAATTTTTAAATTCAGGTAAAATGCCGATTATTGAGAAAAATATTCCTAGCCAACAGGATGAATCTTCCGAAGAGGAATCTAGTGATGACGACGACGAAGAAGAAACGCCACAAGTCTCGAAAAAGAACGCTACGAATCCGCTGAAGCGTAAAGTAGAAGTTGATAGTCCATCTAGTCCAGCGGTAAGACAACGGGTTTTTCTTTTCAAGTGCCGATATAAGATTCGTGTACTGATGCGCGGAACCGTTTACTTTACGCTTGTATTTTCTTTGTTCGACAGAAAAAACAACCGAAGTATCAGAATTTCGTGAAAGGTGGCGATAATTCGGGAACTAAAGAAGTAAGTTTTGTTGCCGTGTGTTCTATAATGGCTATTTCGAACAACGCGAACGTGTACGCGTATTTCTCATTTAGAAGTTTAAATAAATAATAAAAACCAATGATTTCGCGAATGCTGGAGTAAAAGATCGAAAGTGATGACATGCTTAAACAAATTTTGTCGTATGTTTGTTTTTGTTTCGCTAGAATAACGTTAACGGGAATAGAAGGCATTCTGAGCCATTTAGACGTGTAAACGCCGAAGAAGTTGAGATTGACGAGCAATTGAGGGATCAAAATTATGTAGCGAAGGTAACTTACGTACGCTTCTTCAAAAAGTCCCGGCTATGTTTCAGTGTAACAAATTGGTGCATGAATTCGTTCGCAGTAAGACTAATTTGGCCTTAGAAAAAGAAAAATCAAAAACCTCAAAAAAAAATTTAATGGCTTGGAATGCCGATCGGCCTGATAAAGTCGAAAGTATTCGCGGGAAATGAATTCGATAAAATCATTGGTTTTATTATTAGTGTAGCTGTAATTCATGCGCTGGTTGCATAGCTGGTAGTAATTATAACTATACGTATTTTATTAGGACGACAATGGCGACCAGGCAGTCGAACGTCGAACAAATTCGACAGGTTTTCAAGGTCGCGGCAATGGTTTTAGGAAAAGTTTTGGTAATGAAGGTCATCGAGGAGGATTTAGAAGAAGTTACGGTGGTAACGACGGTGACGGAAACGAAAAGCCGGCTTGGGGAGGCAAGAAAATCGGATTCAAAGGCGCGAATGGTGACTTCACAGACGGTGGTGAGAGTCGCGGAGGTTACGGTGGAAGGGGACGAGGTGGATTCAGGGAAGGTCGTGGAGGTTTCAATAGAAGTGACGATAGAGGGAGAGGCTTTAGTCGCGGAGGCAATCGAGGTTTTAGTCGAGGTGGCAGAGGGGGGCGAGGGAGCGCCGGCGGAGCGAGTTACGATCGTTCCAGCGGAGGTTTCAACCGTTCTTTCGGATCGGACGGCGGTGACAAACCGCAAAATAAGAAAATTAAATTCGACGATTGAAGCTCAACTTGTTCGTAAGTATCGCATTATGAAGTGCACGTGGTCGTTTCGACCATCTTCGCATGTTTTGCATTCCGTTATCATTAATCCATTATCAGCGGTACGATTAGAGTTAGCTTCGTAAACGAATATTTCTCCATTATAGTTTAACGTCGATCGTGTATGATTTGCAGAGAGGTTCCTTCGGCAGTTGGGGAGACAAAGCTGCAAAGATTCTAATCAACACGAAGGGAAAATCGTTTCGGCATGAGAAGACGAAAAAAAAAAGGGGCACGTATAAAGGCGGTGTTATAACTACTCGAGTGAATTCTATTAAATTTTAACCGAAAGATCACTCCTCAGCTCAAACCACGAGCGCAATGTGTTGACTTTACCGTTTAGTAAACTATCTTTATGTGTGTACAATTGTACTATAAATGTTATTTTTATTGTTTCATTTTAATTATTTTATTCGACTTACTATTATCATTATTATTATTTTTTTTTTATTTTACTTTATTCGATTACTGTTATTTACATTTAAATAATTTTATCGCGTGTATATGTTGATTAGTTGCATTATGATTTTTTCGCTTCATTTTTCATTTTTAAACAAGAAGATGTAATATCGATTTATGCGTGTTATTTTTATCTTTACCCTGAAATTGGGACTGGTATTGCTTTAACGTATTCTTTTCAAGTGAAGTTTTATTTCGTTTTTTGTGTCGTGTATATTATTTCTGTTTTCTCATAAAGAGCTTTTTCTTATATACATATACATCAGTGATAGCGGTAAATTATTACCCCAAGCTTCTCGCTTTTCCTTAATATTCATTCTTTACCGGACGGTAAATTCAACCTAGATTGCTCCGCGATATTTTTAAATCAAGTTTTCCGATACGCGTGTTATTACAGGGTTTTTTCGTCTGCGTTCGAACGTTTCTTATCTCGTTTTATTATGACTGCAATTGTCATCCATCGTTTATCGTTAGATGGTATAAAATGTGATTTACTCGCGTACCATGTTCGGTTGACCAAACTCTACGCGTGTACAATAATTTTGAGAAAAGACATCGCTCGATGAAAACCAAAAAACAAAATGGCAGGTGAGTTGGTACTAGGTAAGTACCTATAATGATAATGATGTTGGAGTAATCGAACGAATTCGTAAGACGAATGCCTCACTGGTTTTCGACGATGTTGAATTTCAATTTTCGTTTCAACGTCGCTATTACAGGTGGTAGGTGCGAGGTGGGCTCTTTTTTGTAAGATATATATGTATTTTTTTTTTCGTATATATATATATATATATATATATATATATATGGTACTGATCTAGGAACTGCAACAAGAGGTTTTTTAGGCGTTGAATTGTGCGGATAGAGTGGTGTCGATACGTATTTAAATATGTATGTAGGTACGACTGCGGTACATATACAATACGTATGTATAATGTTATTATATGGGATACGAAACGTGGTTATGTTATCGAGTTATTGATGTTGAGATGGGAAGTTGAACTGGATGCGGATGGTCGAACAACGTGAACGCGACGAGTATTGTCGGGTTGACGTAATGGAGGAGAATGCAGTTGCGATAGCGGGTAGAAGGCGGACGATACGGCTGCAACGTGAGACGAACAAGCCCAAAGACGAAGACCAAGACGAGAACAGAGCTCTTTTTGAACAGTTCGTGTTGGCAGTTCAGTCATCTTCAGCGCTTGGTGGTCGTCGTGGTCGTCGCTGCGTATCACGATCGTGGTGAGATTGACGGCTCGAGTAATAAATTAGCTACGCGTCATTCCATAGTAACATTAGCCGAGCCGATGGTATTCGTTTTTGTCGTTCGGAAGATCTGGTTGAAGTGTTCAAATTTATACCGTATTCCGCGGGTCGTTGACTTTCTACCTCGTCGCTATAATTGTGTACCGGTACCGTGCGAATGCGAATGCGAATGCGAACGCGAGTGCGAATCACAATTACGATACTGATCAAGTGTGGTGGATTAAAATGACGACGCCGTCGTTGCCGTTGTCTCTACCGCAATCGTTCCATTCGTCATAATTAGCAAAATTACTCGTCCGCGCATTAATTTTGCCCGCTGTACTGTGATTTTTGTTATCAACGTCAGTACAATATTTTCAATCGCTCACAGCTATGTTTATAGCGTTCACTCTTGAAGTAAGCAATTTCGTCTCCTCTCGTTCACGTTTATATTTACCGATTTACGCAGTACGTACTGTTCTATACATGCACCATACTTCACGCACCTCCACACAGCTGCCTTCGTTTGTACCTAAATCTTACGTAGGTACATTTGTATTTATCTATGTAGTTGCATGCTTCCAGAATCATTCGTTCGCAGCAGTCGGCTATGTAAAAGGTAAAACTGACGAGCGAACTTTGATTCGCTCGTCGACTTTTTATAGTATGTAAAAAACACGAGTAGGTATAAGTATAGGTACAGGTACCCTGTACTGCGATCACCTTTACGACTGCGAATTATGAACTGAACGTAAGTAGCGCACCCGACATGCGGCAGTAGTCTACGAATGCTGTATAAGGTGTACTATGTGTTGTCAGTTTTACGCTTCGTTTACTTTCCTAGTTGTTTATCTTATTTCTCGAAACGTTTTCAAAACATTTTACCATTTTTTACTTACTCGCTATCGAATTCGGGTTCGTTCCAATCAAGACATTTGCTTATGCCAATGCCAATGCCAATAAGCTATAATGCGAGATCAACGACAGCTAGAAACTTTATTCATAGGCAGGTAGATTTGCAGACGGGTATGTACGCTATTCGGCACCGCACCCCGCACCGCACCGTACGGTACGGTGCGCAGATTATGATGCTGTGAAAGACTATAATAGCAGTGTATGCGTACAACAGTTCAGTTGCGTAGCTTTTGTTTTTTTTACTCGATATATACTGCCGTAATTATCGATCGACTTTCCAATATGTCCTTATGGGTCTCTAAGTAGCTAGCTATGTAGATACAGCGAGGTAGATGGCTGAATACCAACGTATAAGGTGTATTCTTACGCTTATAACTTGCGTACAGGTATCTGGGTACTTACGAGGTCTTGGACACGATAGTATCATTGCCGAAAAGGCTCCCAGTACTTGTATTCGTGTTGATTAATATTGAAACCTCGCATGCGGGAGGTTTTATCGTAAAATTACGCGAATTCTGCGGCTATTTTGTAAAGTATTTTCCTTCCAAATCTACACGACTACGTAGCACGTACCACAAAAAACGCGTTAGCATTTCTTTAATTCTAATAGATAAAAGGTGCGTGTGGAACAAAATGTTCGTGTTGCGCTGTTGTGTGCGTAAAAAAAGTAAGAAATATGGCACCTGGAAGATGCGATCTCGAAACAAGTGCAAAAATATACCATCGAACCATCGAACCATCGAACTGGATTTTCCGAGAGAAACAATTTTCAAGGACAAAAAGTACGGAGGGCTGGCAAAAAAAACCACTTTGTAAAACCTCGCCAGTATTAACCAAAACACAAACCCGTAGATACACGTAAGCACACAAGTGTATGGGGGAATACGGATATCGGCGGTATTATGTATTTAGATGTAATTTTCGTTGAGCCGTACGTATCTAGTACGGATGGTGCAGTACCTGGTTGATCGGCGAGACGAGCAAGACGAAGGAAAATTGGCGCGCAAACACGCAAAGACGCGAATTACCATATAGCTGTAGTGCTAGTGATGAACTCGCTGAAAGAGTGGAGCTGCATTTTGCGCATTCCTAAATACGCACGAAATAGCAATTGCGTGACGAATAAGTCCGGTATCGTTACGGTATTTTCGAACTGCAGTGTCCGATGCCCGCTGCATCTCGTCAATGGTAATGGCAGCGAAGCCGAGTGGTCGAATGGCGCGAGGTACAATGATAATTGCTAAATTGAAGGGCGACGCGTGGTCTGGATGACTGGTTTATTATTTGAATAAAAACTCTTCATAACGGTTCTTCCGGTTTGTCTAAACGCCGCCGCGTACGGTAACCTATATTAATGTTGAATCGTCGTACCTGCTGCCAGTAGGTAGTAGGTACGAGCACGACCCATGAGTCAGGTTTGCCTACACTCACTCGCTTAATATATGTATGTATGTATGTATGTATGTACTCGTAAGATACGTACCGTACGCAGATGCACGCACGCGTACACGACTACGCCCCTCCTGTATTGTAGGTCTAGCTATGTAAATGTACTACCTATGTAGATGTACATTCGTTGTAGGGGTATTGTGTTTGTGTTACCTGCAACCTGTACTCCGTCTTATTTGTGATTTGAAAATTCTTTCTCGTCTTCTTTGGGTCAACGTCGACTTCATTCAGCATTACGAGTATTTTACGTACGGCGTTTTGGTACTACACTAGCTACGCAAATACTACTTACGGCTACCTACCTACCTACCTACATATATGTAGCTTAATGTATACGTGCAGCAAGCAGCAGCCAACAAGGTACGAGTACTTTCTGCCTATATACGAGTAGTATTATACCAACCAGTATACGTATGCAGGTTTGCCAGCTTTTTATGCAGTACAGACTGACAAGAGCGATTTAAATGTCTAAATTTCAGCCACAAAGTGCACCTACGGCCTACGGATGCGCGGGATTTTCTGATTTTCTGATTTTCTGGTGTTTTAAATGCCAAAGAAGGAGCACCTATAGTCGCGAATAAATTCGCCGGTCAGATCTTTTCGTCTTTTCGCCGAATGTATCGGGGGAATGGATCCTTTCAATTGTAGCACTCTGGCGAATGAGCCGACTTCTTCAGCGGGCTTTCGAAGCGCTTCACCACCTTCCAGTTTCGTCCGTGTACAGAGTGACTCAATGCGAGTACTAGTATCTTTTTGCTTAAAATTATTTCCCACGAGTACACTTTTTTAAATTCGCGCCATGTTTATCTCACTTCGGAGAGGTCCTAATGCAACTAAACGAACAGATTAAATAGCTATGCAAATGGTCTGGCGAATGTACACGACCAATACAACGCATTTGCAAGAAGCCGCATGCAGTCGTTCATTCAATCGTGTGCATCTAAGCGCATCTGGTACCTACCTATGTAAGCTTATTTAAAAAGTTGTCCAGACTTTTTACGTAGATCAATACGAAGATGAGTTACGCAGCATAACGTAACAGTGTGTTGCTCGCGCGTATGCAGACGTCATATTTGAAAATTTAGTAACTAGGTAAATGCAGACATCTCCTAATTACAATTTGATACGGTGCTGCGCTTTATTTTGAATTTCGATCTGACGTTGCGCTGACACATATCGCCGGCGCTGGGTCGTATCCGTCCTGTACTTGATACCTTACAAGACCTATAACAGCGCCGGATTTAGTATGTTCTCCATTTTAGGGGTGGAAAGATTTTCGCTCGATTTTTTACCCCTGGCCCTCGTCTTTTTTCTACAATTTTTCCATTTTAGTTACTAGGATCAGCGCCAGAGCTGTATTGAGAAATAAAAACAAATGCAAAACGAGCGAAAATTCAATTATTCTTTAATGGTGGCATACGAGGCTGTAAATTTATCATCGATGTCACGCGATGACGCGTATGTGCCCCGGCAACGAGACGATGAATACCGAAAAAAATTTTTCAATCGAACCGCAGCCTAATATGTAGAATGGTCAAACTTGACCTTTACCTCGCCGTACTTACATACTTACACCCGACTATTGTAAAGCAATTAGGTATCTGTACTTTTCACTCGTTATACTCGTACTTAAATGTATACCTGCTTTTACCTGCGAACGACGTAGATACATGTACCTTTACCTGGTACCTACCTGGCTACCTACTCGCATGGAGGTTGGTTAATTGGTTATTGACTAGGTGCATCAGCGTATTAGTAAGTACGTCTCTGTATATGTGTATATTCGACATGAATTGTATTTACGCGCAACGATTCGCGATTCGCAGTTTGCAGTTCGCAGTTCGCAGCATTAACGATACGACAAAAATAGCGGAATGAGGTTATTGGTATATGGTGTATGTACACACACACACACACACGGCACAGTGCATAGACTATTTAGTGTACACATATACACTACGCTGCGCTGTACGATGACGAGTGAGTACTGTTGTAGTATTCGGCTCCGTTAATTGCTCAGCCGCATAATGACAATTCTCACGAGTAACTTGTGAACTCATATTGGTGTATTATTTGTAGTATAGGCAGAATAAACGCATTCAGACATGTAAGTAGGCCTACTTCTGCCCACTTGTTTACCCATCTATCTGCCTACCTACCTACCTACCTACCTACCTACCTACCTACCTGCCTAACCTACTTATGTATGTGCGTACTTCTATTTACTATAAGAGTACTAGTCGAATGTTATACCCGCGCATTGCGTCCCTTTTTTTTTTTCAGTTATTAGACGTAGGCAAGCTATCCACCTTGTATCTAGTCTACCCATCTACGTAGTATATACGACGACGTTACGTATGTAACTCGCTGGTATGTTGTATACAGAGTGAGTGAGTTTGATTTTGATTGTTGGAACGCCATATGCAACGTAACAACAACGTACTCGTAATGTGCTCGAGTACTTAGCTACTTACCACAATTGCGAATGAAATCTTATTTCAAAATCCCTGTGGGGTGGAGCTAGTTTATTCTTGTTACCCATTACATCAATTACATCGCGGCGAGACTTATTATACGTACTAATGGTTATATGTTGGTGTACAGTATCCGAATAACAGAAATATTATCAAAAGTGAACAAATATAAGAAGATTTTATAGTTACAACGACTTACAAAATAAGCAGTTTAACACGTAGGAGCGTATGTATGCACCTACGTAGTGAAGAATATACACGCAGAAATGTTTTTTACAATTATACAGAATGTTGCCAAGTAAGATAGTAACAACAAAGGCTGGAGCGGTATAAGGAGCATCCGGGGGAGGTTAGGAATTTATTTTCCAGAAAAGTACTACTCGCGTCTGAGGAAGGGCTCATCTATCGGATAATTGATCCAGCGAGTGAGCAGATTAACAGCTTACAGCTTCTCGGCTTCGAGAGGCTGTTGTCTGCGCCCATCTTCGGACCATAATCGGACTACCGCATTTCGCAAATTCGCGCATATTTACAGCGGCCTCGGGTTCGGGCAAGCTGCGAGTTAGAGGCGGATCAAGATTTTCGCCGCTGCAAGCTGATCACTCGACCGCCTTCTTCCGATTTTTCGAAGCTTCGTACCGTAGTTACGGCTAAGAATTTATTTAACTATTTATCGAAAAATATGAGAAACATAGGTGCTACCGGTACGTTGTTGTGTAATAATAGTCGAATAGCGAGTCTTAAGAATTGGAAAATTGTTTTAAAAAGTCGGAATTTAAATTGCCAAAGTACAATTTACAAATTTTCGAAAAATTTGCCGCTCGAAGCTTCGTTAGCTTCGTAGGAGATACGGCGCTGCTGCGAGCACATGTTTAACGGTGTCAGCTGTGCCGCAGTTCGCCGTTTTTGCGGTTTTTGGGCAGAAAGGCCCAGATAACAGCGTGATCCGTAAAGGCTCGAGTCGGATAGAAGTAGACGTGGCTTTTCTGTCCAAGCAGACGTCGGCCAGCTAGCCCATATTGATCTAGGCTAAGCGAGAAGCGCGTGATATTCGAGATACTTTTTCACGGCCGGGCCGGGCCGGGCCAGGCCGGGCCGTTCGCTACTGGCCACGGGTAACCCGGAGTGCCGTACAAGTGGTTTACTGTAGCTTCCATCTTGCCGAGTTGCTTAATCGACACCGGTGAGGTGATATGGTGGAATCGCGGTAATTACACCCGTCTACATTCTCCACCAGCGGTGCGGTAGCTACTAGCTACTAGCAGCTAGTAGCTAGTAGCTAGTAGCTACACGTAATAACGTCGTTCGCGACTTGACGTATTAGTCGTTGAAGTAGGCGTTAGGCGTTAGGCGTCGATTATGTTTAGGCCACGCATAACCGATGTGGTAGAACGCAGGAGCCCGATATGCGAGTATGGAGCCAACTGCGCCCTCGTACATTATCCTTCTTGCAGCGTTCCGATCAACCGAACATACGTATTTTTGCAGACTGAATACCTACGTAAACTTCGAATATCTTCGAGCCTTATTTACGAAGTGCTCGATGCGAGCATACAATGCCAACTTGGCTGGGTTTTCATCGATAACAACGCCAAGATACCGTAGGGTAGATGACGGCGGCGGTATTCGGGAGCCCGTAACCAGCAGCTTTTTGATCGAGGAGATGCGTCGCGTCGGGTGTTTAGCAGCTCGGCCGCGTTTCCTCGTAAGAAAGCTTACGTGTACCTGAAGACGTAACCGTACGGATGATAATGGGTAAAGGTATCGACTTACGATATCTGATAGCGATAACGTACCGGTAGTGACAATTATTTAAAAAAACATCGACAATCTTTTATCTTATTCGTGCATCATCCGAGTTCATTTTTTGTAGCGTCGTAACGCTTTAGTTCCACATCACCGAGTAGTTACGTCGTCGTACGTTTATTGTTAGCTTACAGTCCAATAAGGCTGATGAACGCTGGTTAATTGGTATCGAGATCCAAAATATAGATATGTACCAGGTACCAGTTACCAGCTACCAGCTACCAGCACGGGTACCCCTATACCTATACGTGACGTAGGCCGTTGCCGTACATGCGTCTGTAGGATGTACATTGCGACGAGGTACAGCATACGCACCACCAATAGCCAAGGTACCTACACTCAACTATGCTAAGAAGCAGTAAGATGTAGGTAGAGGTAGGTAGTCTACATGTATCCCGAGTGTCCGAGTGATGTTTGACTCCTATCGCTGCCTCTGCTCTTCCCTATTAATTTTTGATAACGTTAGAATCGAGCCAATTTTTTGCGACATGACATCTCGATTGTCAACCGATAGGAGGATGGCGAGGAGAAGTAGGAGGAGAAGCAGTCTAACATTGCTTTGGACATCCTGTATTTCATCGTAATGCAGGCATCAGAGACTTGCGCGTAACAATTACGGGAATACGTAAATGTAAAATAATAATACCTACAATAGGCCTACAGGTAAATTGTGGGCGCATTAGCATATGCTAAGCGACGTTCGCTAAATGGACACAAACGTACACGTACCTGTAGATACCTGTAGATACCTGTACCTACCCAATAGCTACCCTTCGTGTAGACCTGTAGTAGTACGCGTATACCCAGACCTATACGTAACCATGTGTGGTGCGCACATAGACGACATACCTATCTGCAAGTACCACCTAAACCTACGCATACACCTACATCTATATCTGTATCTAGTACCTATGTGCATGTGCATGTGCATACTATATCGTATTCTATTGGCTTTTAACGCGTGCCGAAATTAATTTTCAGGGTAGTCGAATTTGGAAGATCGCGTTGTATTTGTTGTGGCTCGGCGTCGAACATCAATGTGAAGAAACATCGCCCAGCACGTCGTCAAAAAGCAATGTGAAATGCGGAACGTATAGTAAAAATTTGAAATATACGTGGGGCGACGCGTTAATCGATCCGTCCGACTGTATCGGGCCGCATAATGTTCCTTATCCGTCGTAAGTAGAAGTATATCTTTAACATAGCGGCGCTTACCGCTTACCGCTTACCTATTGTACAGATTACGGTTCCACCTAGTGCCTAGCAGGTAGTCTAGGTACTAGGTACTAGGTGGCTACGAGTAATTGCTCTATAGATTTAGATATGTACTTGGTAGTAAGTAGTAAGTAGTAAGTAGTAAGTACCACTGCCGCCGTCTATTCGCATTTTGTATCTAATGTACGCGTATGATTTGCATTTGCAGAGCTTCTATAGCGAGGATGTTTCGTAAAAATTGGCCCATATCGTCGCGATCGGGTCGATCGTATAACGCTCTAGATCCGTTTGTCACCAAACAAATTTTACTCGAGAATTACGAAAATAAAGTTCGGTCGAGCGGTAGCGATGCCATAAACGCAGCCCAACACGAGAATTCAGCCGCCGGCACAGCGGGCATTTTGTCCCGAACGAGTACGTACCTTACAGTTTCATATCTCTGCGGAGAACATAAACATACGTGTGTACGCGTATGTTTTATTTAGCCGTGTGTAGTCGTATATGAGGTATCCACTGTTAATACTACTACTACTACTACTACTACCTACATTGTATGTACAAATATTATGGGCATTCTCACGTTGTATGTTTTCTCGAGTAAGCGCTTTAACTTCTTGTATCGGTGATACACGTAGAAAGGTACAATCTTTGTAATACACGATACATACCTAAACCTGGGCACTGTATAGTGTAGGTAGTATGTACAATTGTACATATATGTGTAGCAGTTGGTACATGTACATGTACATGTACATGTCGCCCAAGTACATCGGTAGGTAGCAGGCAAACGTATAACAGGGGTAGATGGCTACTAGCTAAAGTACATGGTGACTAGGTGACTAGGTGACTAGGTGACTAGCCGCTGTCCAGTGTTCAAGTACGCGTTGGCTGGTGGCACCTCTACGCCTAGTTACTCTCATATTGAGAACGTAGTAAGTAAGCGCGGCGCGCCTATTTGATTTTTTGGTTTTATCGTTTTGTTTGTACGCGAACGCGTAGGAAGAGACTTCAGTCATCGAGACGTTTGCCAGTCTAGCAATCCGGCGAGATTGTGTAAAACGCGTTACAATACGACGGCTCCGATGTACGGTGTATCGCTAACGTCCGGCCAACCGGTCACCATTGTTCAAAAATTTCCCGATCTATTGCAACAAGTGATTTACGAAGTGTGCGAGTAAGTGACGCGCGCGAACGGTGCGCCGACGCAAGCTTTTAAGCTTTAATCGCGCCAGCCGCCCCCCCCCCCCAATTTCACAGTCCTTCATCCGTGCCGCTTCTATTTTTCAGATCGAACGAATGCGACGTGGTACGCGGAGAATGCACGCAGACGTACGTGCCGTATCTGTTTTTGGTCATTCCGCTGGGCCCGGTCACCCTGACGGGTCAAGATTACGTGCTGGTGGAGAGCGGATGCGTATGCAAGCCCAAATACACGTCGCCGTCGCCGTCGGTTAATGTCGCTGGCGGCGGAGCAGCGAGCCCGAGCGACTCCATGTCAGCGTTACCAACGTTATGATTACAAAAATTTTTATCAATCTTTAAATCTTACGTTGTACCTAGACCTACGTACCTACGCAGGTACGCCTGCTACCTATACCCTGGACCGACCTACCTACAATACCTGTTTGCGGGTATGCGGACCTACGTAATGTACGGACGCGCGGCTCTTCGATCCGTTCACTCCATCCGCTGCTATGCTTACAGTACTCGCCACACATCACGCAGCTAGGCACCGTACCGCACCGCACCGCACCGCACCGGCTAGTTAATGGTTATGGGTAAATCGCGTACTAACACTACGTATCGTATACGTATACGTATACGTATATTGTTTGAAAATACGAAAATAGCCATCGTTTCGTTTCCGATTTTACTACCTATAATCGCCGCCGCCGATTATGAAGCAAACTTAACTTCCAGACCCGCAAACCTCCCTTACTCCTGCGTACGATATACTTTCTAACGACGCATTTATAATTCACGTCTAAATTCTATTGGCCATGGAACGATATGCCTAGCTCGACGTTTTACATCGCGTCGCTTCACCGATCATTTTCGCCTTGTCTGATTTTCAGCGCGGTAAACCGGGCTATACCCACCTTTTTCTCTCGTCTCCATTTTGTAAAGTCGTACGGACGTCTCGTCTCACACGCGTAGACGTTGTATGCGGAATTTTCGTACTCGTGTACATGTTTCGAGGGCAGTTTTGCTAACCGGTTTATTCGGACGAGTATAGCCGGAAAATACAATTTTGACCGTCCGTCGGCTTCAGCTCGCCACGAAAAGTACACTGTTTTTCGTTTTTCGTTTTTCCCGCTGTCGGCCGACTCCGCCTTTCTCCACTGGCGTACGCTTTTTCGGCTTTTTCACTCTTCCATTCTTCGATCTGTCATCCATTTTGAAAATCTCGTCTGCCGAACACAGTGACGTATGTGGCATCTGTATGCGTATCGTTGACAAAGGGCGGAGGAGGCGGAGAGGTTTATCGGATATTCCAGATTCCTCGATGCCGGGATACGCCGTGTATATCTACAACTACAACTACAACTACAACTACAACCTAAGAAGGCACCCACACGTACAAAAAAAAGTAGTATCGCATTGCTACTCAACGTTTCCGAGTAAAGTAGTGCCTATTTTCGTACAACTCTGTTAAGTATCGCTTTTGAATATTCGATAGTACTACTAAGTTGACCACTAAGTTGTACGAAAACCGGTACTACTTTCTTTTTCTTTTCTTTTTTTTTTTTTTTTACATGGCAACCGTAGTGCTTGGTATTTGCAATTCATTTAGGCGGCTGAAGGAAAGCCTGGTGTGCGTAGTGCGTGCCTCTAACTTCTCGCGATTCGACGAAAACGTTACGAACATTATCGGCGGCAGAAATAAATTTCACGAACTGTAAATACGTACTACATAGGTAGGTGGGTAGGTAGGTAGGTAGGTAGGTAGGTAGGTAGCTAGGTACTAGGCAGAGGTACGCGTACATTTGTGTATTGGAAAAGGCTGTTTGTACTTAATGCATTTAATAATATGTAAGTTAATCAGATTAATACGTAAGTAATGTACTTACTCTGTACATACAGGCAAATACATATTACCTACATTATCGATATTTTGTAATTTCAACTTCGCTCGTTCGTATCTACATCTCGGGGACGTTTATGATCCGTACTGATCCGGATCGGGGATCGGGTAGATATTTGAAAAGCAGTGGATTACCCGATACGGATCGTGATACTTTGTACTGCTTGTTTTTCTGAAACGATGATATTGCACTCCAAAATAACGCCTACGAGGTCTTTTTCAAAATAACAACGTCGTTACGACGTGAATTGTTGATGTACCTATATGGCGTGGCGATTTCCGGGGAATAGAAAAAGAACTAAAAACAAAGTAGTATGGTGATCGGATCACGATACTTGAAAGCTGTAATTAGACAAATATCTACTAGTGTCTAGCCCCTGAAACTCCTCAACTCGTTATCACGGGTTTTTGTTGTTTGTTTATAGTGCGGACTTGGTAAAAATTCGACATTCGGCGAATGTGTAAATATAAAATGAATTAATTAATACTTCTAAATTCGTCGTAGTCTTGTCTATGACGAGGCCGCTAAAAAAAATGAATTAATTAAAACTTATCAAGTCGTCTTAGTCTTGCCTATGACGAGGGCTTTAAAAAACCAGGTAAGTTCATTTGTCAATGAAGTACAGCTCAAGCTGTCCTGCACATCTTCTTTCAAAATGATATAATATTCCTAAAGGCAAAAATTTGTGTTCTAATGCGATTTTCGTA